>JADDOH010014271.1:0-23808 GCA_016648135.1 Agrypnia vestita | reverse complement strand
ATATATATATATATATATATATATATATGTAACAAAAGTAACTTCTGGACTCCCTCGCGTTTTCTGTAGATGGTCTCCCTGAGATGACCTAGGCCGACGTTTCGGCACGGTATCACGTGCCATTCGGAAGGACAAAAAAAATAAAGAAGAACAATCCGCTCCCAACAAGGGGAAAAAGAAAGACAAAACAATAACGTGACACTCGGCAAGGGAAGTCAGGACCGGCAGATATACATCCGATTCAAGAGCAATACACCAGAGATTAAAAATAACTCAACCCAGAAACATCAAACTTCGTATCGATCAGCTCTTTACTCAGGTCCCCGCAGGATTTCCCACCGGGACACCCACACCTTAACAAACTCACGGAAGCATCTGAAGTTCCTTGCATTCCTTGCTAGGTCCTCGTTAGAGTGACGGAGGCCCGGTACTTTAATACTCTGCCCAGTTATACCTCAATCAAGTCCTCTCTCGCGTCGTTCATTATCTTGCATACCCAAAGGATATGTTCCGACGTCTGGGCCGCACGGCCGCAGGTACACCACGGATCTGCGGAGAGTCCAAAGTCGAAAAACTTCGACCTGAACTCTCCGTGTCCAGAGAATATCTGCACCGTATAGTGATCCAGAACCGGAAAATATCCCCTGCCCTTATCTTTCACAGCCACCCTCGGGAAGAAAGAATAAGTCCATCTCCCGGTGGTGGCCGTGTCCCATCTTTCTTGCCACTTTTCACACGTAATTTGTCTTAGTCTAAGACCCAACACCCGGAACCGCTCGTGATCCGAAGGCCTAATGGTCCTACCAAAGTAGTTGACCTCCAGACCCCGCCTCAGGGTATGCAAGGCGCTAAATTCTTGAACCTCCAAATCCGCAGGAAGCACCCCCGCCAGAACCGGGTTTTTCGGCCAGGCGCTGGTCGGTCTTTGGCCGTGGACCGCATTTCACCAACGCCGCCGGTCCCCGACATCAGGCCCGAGCCACAGTTTGGCGCGCGCCGGGTAGCGCGGCGGCCTTTGGTAACGTCACAGAGAGGTAATGGACGCGGCGATCGATGCTAATGCAGCCGTACAAACGATTGTTACGCCGAAGAATCAATGTCATCGCCGGATTATGATTGCGGGTGCCCTTTGGCGTCGCGGCCGGCAGGGTGACCACACTTAACTGCACCTTTCCGTATCTGGCGCTGCACGCGCTGCACCAGATATAGGCGGCGCGACTAGCGTTTATGAATTTCAATCGATTGTCACTTCCAAAAAGTGGGTGTGTCCAGACGGAACGTGGCTCTGGGAGACGAATGAAAACAAAAAAGTCACTGGAAACGAGTTAATTGTAGTACCGTTCTTTATTTTACAGTCACTAAATAAATGTCTTCAGAATATTTCACACACTCATTGTTGTACTGTTCCTTAAGGGGGGGGTAAGGTTAATTCGTACAAAAAAAGGCATGTTTTTGTGAATTTTTTGTGACGACACAGTTAAAATCTCTTTATTAAAACCAATGGTACATTAAAGTATGATATTTGAAGAATATTGTGTAAAATTTTCAAAACGAAATATTAAAAATACGGCAATGGCAGCAATTATTCGGACGTGTCTCGGAAAAAAGTAGAATTGCGGTGTCCATCATAACTTGGTGCTAGATCATTTGAAATCAAAAAATTAAAGTTCATTCGTTAGATAATAGGTTTTCCCAGGTAACGCTGGGAGAGTTTTTTGAAATTACAATTTTTCAATTTTTTGGAACACTTTGAAGGGAAAAACGCGATTTTTTGCGAAAAATATCGACTAATTTGTTATTAAAAAATAAAAATTAATAACAAATTTGAAAAAAAAAGTCTCCAGCGTTACCTTGTAAATTATGTACAGAAATAGTGTTCAAAATTTCAAAAAGATCGGTGCAGTAGTTTTGAAGTTATGATGGACACCGACTTTGAAAACGTGAGATGAAAGAAAACGCTTTAAAGTTTTGCACACTGTAAAATTCAAAATAAAACTGAACACTTATTTTATACTTACATATAATCGTCGATGCCGTGTTCACACAGCAAAGAGCTTTCATCATCGGCATCTTTTTGTCCTTGTCTACGCAAAACTCTTCCAATACAAATAGCACGTCCGGTAGTCCTCAGGTGAGCGCGTCTCTTAGCTGCCCGAGCAGGTATAGAAAATCAGTCTGAGTATTGCTCAAATGTTAAAATTTCGTCAATTTTGCTCCGATTGACTTGAAATTTTGACACAATATTCTTGCTATGTTATACATTCATTTAAAAAATTAAAAATAAAATGCAAAAAAAAAAAAGTTAAAAACCTTACCCCCCCCCTTAATTCGCACTGATTAACGCTGCTCCTATCGATTTGATCGCGTTCTGGTAAACCCCGTTCAATATTTGTTCGCAGAAAGACTTCTCATCCCGGTATTCCTTTATTTATTCACTGCTGGTCTGGTCACACTGTGATCGCTAGCTTCTAATATCGCGTGTTGTAATATCACAGTAACCAATCACTGATCACACTGGTTCTAATTCAAATATTCAAAAGTATTAAGATTATTAGTCCAATTGATTTTGCTAAATGGGCCTAGTATAGTTACTGAACTTCTATATTACCCGATGAGGTGGACACTATACTCGGGCATCGCGCATAAAGCGAGTATATGCTGGCACAGTATACTTTCAACAAACGCCTAACAGACAAAGAGAGACGAATAAAAGCAAGTAATATGATTTTTTTCTGAGATGGTCAAGTAGCCACTTACTTTTTTATGGACCACTTGGAAAGGGTTGACCCGTGAGTGTTTTGCTTTTTTTTTTGCTGTCCTGGGAACAGCGGTGTTGTTATCCCGAAAATAGGAAAAAGTGGGAATATTGGCGCGCGTTTTTGATCGCACGCCTCGCCGTGGAAATAGCCCGTTTCCCGTCACACTTAGGGTACGCGCGCACTAGAGTCCTTTCGCCGCGCGGCGAAAAAACACAGCGGCATAATGTCGCGCCGCAGCGTTGTAACAAAGGGTTTTGAATCGTGGTGCGCGCACTTAGCGGCAAAATAACGCAGCGGCGAAAAATCTGTGAAATGTTACAACTCTCTTGCGGCGCGGCGGTCAGCGGCAAAAAAACGCATCTTTTTCGGCGCGCACTACGCGCTGTTTCGCTGTACCATATAATAAATGTTTTATGTGAAAGAACAATGGCTACAAGCAATAATTCTGCTGATCTGGATGAAGATTTTAATATTGAAATGCTAATTACGGAAGTTGAGAGAAGACCACCATTGTATGATATTACTTCAAAAGAAATAGTGTGATGGAAACATTAAACATTTCTGAATGGAGTATTTTTATATGTGATAGAAGGTCCAATAGTTTTAAAAGTTCATAAAAACATTCTTTATTCATTCGATAACATTGGAAGACTTTTTCGGGGTAATCGTTAAGTTCACCAAATATTTTAAAGAACTGCCCGTTGTTCAAATGATCACGAATTGGAGGATGTACCCAGAACCGCTTTTTTTTGCGAGCTCTAAGTATGAGAGTGGAAATACAAGCTATTTCTACCAAATCCATTTTGAAACAGATCAGCGGGATTAAGCCGCGGTGCGCGCGCCTGCTGTTTTCGCCGCGCGGCAAAATGTCGCAGGTTTTTTCGCCGCGCGGCGGAAAAACGCCAGTGCGCGCGTGCCCTTACCGCGCGATTCTTGGAAAGTTTTCATTTGTTTTCGTCGAATTTCGGCCGGCTTCCGCCGCCGGCGTCTCGGCGAGATCTCGTCAGTCGGCCCGCGCCTTTCGAACTCGCCCGCTGCGATTTTTTCAACGCGGCGATTGATAAAGATAATGTTATGTGCGTGGAATTCGACAGAGGATTTCTATCATGATGTCTATCTGCCCGACTTGCCCGTTTCGATCAACTCCTGTTGAAAATATAATTAGATTGTTTGATAACGCGTGGGATAAATTCGAGTGAAATGAATAATATTGTGATTTGGACAATATTAAAATTTCGTGTGACAAAGCGAACGCGGGCGATGATACAATGAGTCTGAGATCGCGTAATACTTTAGAGTAAAATGTATAAAGTGACATAATATTGCGTTCGTTTCAAGGTTTCACTGTCTATCTGTCTCAGACTTGTGATCCTTTGGTCTGTTTATTACTCCCTTTCTTTTAACTCGTAGCGTCCGCTTGCTTGCTTGTCTGTCGAAAAAACTTTGGGTCGATTTTTAACCCTTTTCCCGAGATCCAATCGAGCTGAAACTTTGCAGACAGACTCGCGGCGACGATAAAAATGATCTGACAAATTTTCGTTTAAAAAAATTAATAATTGTAGTTTAATTTTGGATTTTTCTAATTTTTTTATTTTATTTATTTAATTCATTTCTCATACGGCACAAAACACCATTGACGAAAATTATAGTACACAAAGAAACGATTTTTAAATACCTTGGAATGATAAAAGAAAAAATATAAATTAAATTATACTCGAGTAGGAAAAAGAGAGGATGAGTGAAATTCTAATAATTACAAATTTAAAATACAAAAACATAAGATTAAATGTAAGATATAGAAAATAATGAATCAGAACCACAGCAAAATTTTAAGTAGCAAATTAGCAACATTTCAAAATTAATTCAAGTTATAAAGACAAAGATTCATTTATATCCTTTAATGTGTAATGAGATTCTTCCGAATTGTTAGCATTGCACTAGAATACATATTAATGATGTCTCCGTGACAAAAATCCAGTACTGAGTTTGTTATGAAACTCAAAATATTCTGAAATTCAATGCCTTCTGCACGGTTGTTATTATTATTGTTAGCATTGCACTAGAATACATATTAATGATGTCTCCGTGACAAAAATCCAGTACTGAGTTTGTTATGAAACTCAAAATATTCTGAATTTCAATGCCTTCTGCACGGTTGTTATTATTATTGTTAGCATTGCACTAGAATACATATTAATGATGTCTCCGTGACAAAAATCCAGTACTGAGTTCGTTATGAAACTCGAAATATTCTGAATTTCAATGCCTTCTGCACGGTTATTATTATTATTATTGTTAGCATTGCACTAGAATACACATTAATGATGTCTCCGTGACAAAAATCCAGTACTGAGTTTGTTATGAAACTCAAAATATTCTGAATTTCAATGCCTTCTGCACGGTTATTATTATTATTGTTAGCATTGCACATGAATACACATTAATGATGTCTCCGTGACAAAAATCCAGTGGTATTGAGTTTGTTATGAAACTCAAAATATTCTGAATTTCAGTGCCTTCTGCACGGTTATTATTATTATTATTGTTAGCATTGCACTAGAATACACATTAATGATGTCTCCGTGACAAAAATCCAGTACTGAGTTTGTTATGAAACTCAAAATATTCTGAATTTCAATGCCTTCTTCGCGGTTATTCCAATGTACACAATTATTAATAGCCAACATTTCTGGCCACTTTAAATCTTTAAAAATGACGACATTTTTCAATGCCTTGAGTCACTTCTAAATTAACATCCACCTTCTTACACGTTACGTATTTAAAAAAACGTAAACACTGCCAGCGGGCATTATCTGTGTTGATTCCGTCGACAGCTGTTCGAGGCGGGCCCCGCTGTCATCGTCGATGATGACGTTTGAATTATTTGGCGCGAGTTTTAGGCGCGCTGTCAAAATTTCTGTTTTGTGAGTTAATCATTTATTCGCCAAAAGGTTTGGAAGACCTATTACATTATATTATTATTTTTTATTTATTAATTGATAATACATGTAATAATTCTTTTTTTTTTATACGTTATATATACCTCGCCAAAAAGAATTATGATTCTTGTGTGTGGTGAGGGATAACCACGTCAGTGTTAGCATATATCTATCTTATTAGCATACTATTATCAATTGTCTATAGCATACACCAACCATAAAATTTCGTCAAATGTATAACTAAGATATAACGGTTAACTTTCTAGCAATTTTGCCCAATTCAGTATCAAATTAAATACTAGAAAGCCGCCCGTAGGGCCTAGCAGCAAGCAATCGGCGCCAGCCGATTGCTTATCTGCTAGTCAAATTAAATATCTTATTTACCGCAGATCGATTTTTTCCTTTAAGTGGGAATTTACCTATCTACGAAGCGCCAAAAATGCATTTTTTGTGAATTTTTTAATCAAACCTATATGAATTATGGTATTGGTATCATATCTACATGAAAGTACATACTTTTATGAATATGTTAAATTTTTTTATTAAAAAATATTCAACATTGAAGGAAAATTTTTGGGTTCTGTCGACTACCGAAAAATAAGGTCCTCCGTCGTGACCCCTCCCATTTCATCTGTAATCATCAGAATAAAAAAACTAACCCATAAAAACTATTTACTATTTACTAGTGGAAACTGGTTTGGCGCTTAACCTACTCGTCGGACGCTACGAAAGGGAGTAATAAAAATTTTCCAGAATTCCAAGATTATAACTACAATCAGGTTTAGTGTCTACCAGATGCGTCGAATTATTTTCATACAACTGAGCAAGTTGTATGAAAAAACCATTAAAAATTTCTAAAAATCCAAAATTATGCTACAATTATTACTTTTTTTAACGAAAATTTGATAGATCTTCTTGATCGTCGCCACGAGTCTGCTTGCAAAGTTTCAGCTCGATTGGATCACGGGAAAAGGGTTAAAAATCGATCCAAAGTTTTTGCGTCAAAGAAACAGACACGAGTTAAAAAAAAAAAATTATCAAAATTGATACTATAATTTAGTCTTCTACGTAGGAGTTTTTGAAAATATCGATTTTTGACAAAATGGCGGGCGTTTGAATTTAAAATGGTGCATTTTAGAGAAAAATTCGGGTTGTCTTATACCGATAAAAAACTAAGTCAGTTAAAAAATCTTACGACAAAGCCTATATAATTATGTACAGAATAACCACTAGAAATTTCAATTTGATCGGTTCGGTGGTTGCCGAGATATTTTGGTCAACGATTTTTAAAACATGGTTTCGAGTGAAACGTGTTTAAAAATTCAGTAATGAATTAATCGCGAAATTTTTAACTTGCATAAAATCATCGATTCCAGGTCCATTATATATGTCCTCCACCTTGCTTTAAATTCTCATATCATCGAAAATTCTTCACAAAAATAATAATTTTTCTATCATGAAAGAGCCCGACTGGCAGCTACCTGCATGTAGCGTGGCGTCGTGAGGCGCGGCGCGTAATACACAAAGGGATGCCACTGTTATCAGCTATAATTTGTTATTTTTTTTAATTTTTGCTTGAAATTAGTAAGACTTCATCAAGCTTTGAGAAAATGCAAAATTTTTAAAATTGATTTTTCGACATGTCTAGGTAGGTAATCCCCCTTAAACCATATCTGTACCGTTCGACCGATCTGATCCAAATTTTGCATACTTATTCTTTAAGACCCGGCGGGTAACGTAGGCTTTAACATTTTCACCCTCCTCCTTTACCCCTTCTCCTCCCAGTGACATAATTTCAATGCACATCTGTACTGTTCTACCGAATTTTGCAAACATATTCTTCAGGACCTGGCGGAAAACATGGTCCACATTTCTCTCCTGGACGTCCCGTCCATTCCACCCCAGATTAAATGGAAACATTGTTTATTTAGAGACTTTGTAAAACAGGGGAATCTTTGTTTCCCCTCACAAACTTATTTTTACTTAATCCTTAACCCGTGTAACGCCGGGTACGATCAGCTGTATAAAATAAATCTTGTTGGCTAAATCCAAGATAATGGTCCCATTGCATATACAACGAAAATGATTATTTCACTATATTATTGAATGTGCTAATAACAAAATGAAAGATAATTTACGTTTAAAAAGTAAGTATTAAATAAGATATTACACTTTAAAGTTTCGAAAAATGCACTGCATATTTTGACATTTCATAGGCAATATATGAGGTTAGGTTAGGTTAGGTTATTAGGTTTGGTTTGTTTTGTTTAATTTAGATTAGTTTATTTTAGTTAGATTAAATTAAGAGGACATTAAATTATATAGTGGAATACTTATTTTCATTGTATGAACGACGGGACCACATTCTTGGATTATTCCATCCTGTTGTGCGTTTCGCGACAGTTGGATGCGATGTCACTTTCTTCGATCCTGCTCCGAACGACTCGAGCAGCGGTCTTGAAATTTGGAGTCGCGCAAAGCAGGCTCGCTGCCTTTGATTGGGCGATACCGCTGCTCAGAGTGCGGGGCGCACGGTTCAGAAATAGCCCTCGTCATTTTTACGAAAGCCGTTTCGCCGAGGGAAAGCGAACGAAGCGTGCGCGGGCACCGGGATTTCTCGACATTCTCGATAAACCATAACCCAATCTATAACTCACAATCATGTATTATTTATTTATTTATTTATTGAAATTAACGGACATAATCCAATAATATATATTACAAACATGACCAGACCTGTGTCCGCCCAATCATGACGTACGGTATCGAGACAAGGGCTGACACTACCAGAACAAAAAATCTCCTAAGAACAACTGAGATGAAGACTCTCCGACCCATTGCGGGACTGACAATCCGAGACCGAGTGAGGAATTCCAAAATACGAAGGACTTGTGACGTCGAGGATATTGTCCGATGGGGAAGATCTAGAAGACGTTACTGGAGAGATCATGTGGAGAGAGCTTGTACTGAGAGAGTAGTGAGGATAGCAGCGAACAAGCTGCCGTCTGGTACCAGACTCCCAGGATGACCGCATAAAAGATGGCGAGGTAGCTGGACATCTGTATCCCAGGAACAGGCTCCGAGCAATGACAGGACGCTGTCCTAGATGAAGCAGAAGAAGAAGAAGAAGATATATTACAAAACACGAAAAACATAAAATACAAGAGAACAAAAGTTATAGCAATTTAGAAGAAAAGCAAGGACAAATGAAAAGTACTAACAAGATGGAGGCAAGATCTGGACTATCTAATCAGAGATTGTTTGAATCTGGACAGACTTACACCAAAAAAGTCCAGATCCTGTCATGAATTTACAATACGACATAACCGTGACATGGGAGCATGGAATCCATAATTGGTTCTATGATGGCTAAGGAACAACAGTTCATTACTTCTGAGTCTACGGGAAGGTATATTCAATTGTATTTGGCCCAGTGACGAAGGCACATCAGTGTGGCCGTTTAATATTTTGAATATGGTGATTAAGTCAGTATTTTCTCTACGTTTTTGGAGGCTATAAATTTTTAACATTGACTCAATTTAAAATGAATGTATACAATACATTCTATATATGCTTTGCTCGTGGCTTTGGGAGACAGATGAAAACACTGGAAAGTAGTTAGCGATTTATTAACTAATGATTAATTAATTATTAAACGGACAAATTCACTTTACAAGAATTAAATTTAACAGAAGTCTTGAATTTGTACTATTTCGCAATTTATCACTTCACTATAAACACTTTATTTATCACTCGCTAGAACATTCCGTTAAATTCTCGCACATAGAAGTCGCACTTATTTATTTCGCCAGTTAGGTACTTAGATCGATTAATATCTGTCGCTTCGAAATTCCATGACTGGCCACACCGGCTAATATCGCGTCGATGTCAAATGTCAAAAAAAGAAATGTCAAAACAAATTCGTCTCGCGCAGCTATCAGTCCCGCTTATATACGCAAAACGCCGGTTTTACGAACCTGATAGACTATTCTTGTGTTTACCATAATGTTCTCGTCGTTTCCAGACGTTTCCCGAACGTTACAGATAATACGAGAGTGTGGTAGTGTGTGCTAGACAGTTCGATCTTATTGTTGTCATCGACGTTTCGGTGTTTTTCGTTCTTGGTAGCATCAATTTTTTCAGTGAAATATAATGTGAAATATACACAAGAATGGGTATTTCAAGATGTTCTTTGATTTATTGTACTGTGAGCTTGTGAATATTCTAAATAAATAAATCCAAATCTCAAGACGAAGCCCTGGTAGACCTCTTTTCATTTAAGAAAGACGATCGAATTAGAATGTGTAAGCCGTGCGCACGTCGCACATTGTTTTATTGTGTTGGTATTTACGGGAATAAACGCCAACACAACGAAACAATGCGCCTCGTACGCACGCCTTACACGTACTAAATCGATTGTTAAATGGAAAGAGGTCTAGTAAGCTATAGGTCGACCACAATCAAAAGACCATTCCTAGTTTTGTCCGGTAAGAAGAAAGCGGGGGGAAAGTTGCCTGGCAAGCCCGTATTACGAGCCTCAATATGATATTCCAAATATATTTTTTAGTTTAAAAAAGGTTACTTACTTACTAGAAAAACTTATTTAGTGTTCATTTTTTGCATCGTAACAACACACATATTTTTAGCGCACATTCTTTTGAATGCGGTCTAGCTATAGTAGTGTTCATTTTAACCCAAAAGTAGCCGAATTCCCAAATTCATCTTTGCCACGTAATGTGACCGGTGCGTTTCATCACACCCTCCTTATTCTCCGAACCTTCAACAACAAATTTCTACCTGTCGCCCTCCAGCAGGTCCGCCTGTCGGCCTTCCGCGTAGTCTGGAGATGCGGTCGTCTCGCGATCGCTCTCGCTCAAACGCAGAAACGAGAAAGCAAATACCCTCCTATCCCTTCAGACGCGGAATGTCGTCCGCTGCCGCCGTCGTATAAAACTCTCCTTAATTAACCATCCCGGCCGAAATGAATCATTTTGGATTTGAAACTAACAGCACACAACGGCGCCCGGAGTAAATATAGCGGCCGAGCCCTGCCGAAGCGCGCTCGGCCCTCTCCGCCCGCCGGCCGTCTCTTGTTTATTGCGGCCCAAAGAAAGCGAAATCACCTGAGTTTGAATTCGAATTCGAATCTGGAAAATTGTGCCGCCATGTGAACGACCGTCGCATCGCGAATCGTCGCACGTTTGCAACTTTTTCTCGGCTGTACATTGTGCGTACTATGATGTGTCATCGACATACGAGTGTTAATGTGTTAATATTTTGTTGATGGTTGCATTCCTTAAATACTCCAGCACCGAGAAGAATGCGGCATTTCATAAAATAAATAGTGATATAATAATAATAACAACAACAGTACATAAACAGTAGTAAAACAGTTTTGCAAACACAAGCCGGCCGACTCGTCGGCAGCCGCGGACTCGTCAGCACCAGCGTTTCTGACCGGCCCCTAATTGGCCGCTGGGCCCGGCCGGCTTGCGGGCTCTCGGCCGGCCGCCGCGATGGGGGGGAAGAGGAGGGGCGGATGCTTCTTCAACTGGATAAGGAGGTAGCGTGTGTGATTGGGTCGGTGGCCAAATTTTCGAAAAGGATTATTTGCTCCGTTTCGACCAGACTACTTGACGTTTGTCAGTGTCACGGCCGATGTTTTTTTCGATCATGTCGCCACCGATCGCAAAACATGAGAAGTGCATCATTTTTGCATCCGTAGTTTTTTTTCATTAGAGTCGTGATACATTTTTCTAAATATTTTTCTGTGCATATAACTGTGTTGTTTTTTTTTTGAGTTTTTGATGTTTACTAACCGAGTGGTGTTGTCACAGTTTGATTGACTAACATTTAATATCCGTGTTCACGGCGTTTGCAGTTAGTGCAGGTGTTCCACAAGGTTCTGTTCTGTGACCTGTTGTGTTTTTGGAGCGAGTTAAGCGTTTGTGATCTGCAAATAGCATAGAATTTCTGCTGCCTTGCCTTTTGAGGGCGAAATAGCATTTTAGAAGGGTAGCAAAAAAATATATTGAATTTTTTTTATTTCTTTGTTTAAGTATACACACTTAGTATTCTTGGTACAGTCCTCATATAAAAATACGGTTCGCACTAATTTCAGAACCGTCGTGGAAAATGTACATTTAAAATAATTTAAGAAATATTAAGAAACTAGTATTTTAAATCCTTTCTGGGAAGGGAGCAAAATTTTTACGCAGAACGTACTTTGAGGAACTTCAGCGTTCTAAATTTTCAAAATTCTGACAATAGAAATAACTGAAGGCTAATTTGTCTTCTATTTGTAAAATGTATTGTAGAAGGAGGAAATGTAAACCATTGTTTGTACTGGTTAATTATTTTGCCGCGTAAGAAAGTACAGACTTAATCAGAAATAGTATATAGAAGTATAGGTCTTTCCATTTAAGAAAGACAATCGAATTAGTATGTGTAAGCCTTGAAAAGAGCAGACTTAATTGAGAAATGTAGGTCTTTCCATTTAGGAAAGATAATCGTATTAGTATGTGTAAGCCGTGCGTTCGAGACACATTGTTTCGCTGTGTTGGTGTTTACGGGTATAAACACCAATACAATGAAACAATGTGCTTCGTACGCTCGGCTTACACATACTAATTCGATTGTCTTTCTTAAATGAAAAGAGGTCTAAATATCCCATCAAACTCTGCCAATAGGTCAATCGTTACAAAAATGTTGGTCAATATTCCGTGACACCTTAATATTTTCAAAAAATCTTTTAATTAATCTTTTTTAAAGTTTATCTTATAACTCTTGATGTTTTAATAATGATTTATCATCACTCGTTCAAAAATTCCATAAACCGCGAAAGGTGATTTTTTTAAACGAATTTCATTTTTTTTTCGAAACTTTGCGCCATTTGTAAATTTTTAACATCGTTATTTTAAGAATTTTTTTAAAAATAGTTTTCAAACAAGACTCACTTTCGCAAAAAAAAAAATCAAATTATTTTTCGATATTCTACATCATAGACATTCGGCCGTATTTTGAAATAAGCAATATTGCTATCTCTGTTTCTTGACCATTATTTTATAACGTTGAATTGCCACCAATTTTGACGTTTTAAGTTTGACAGATTTATTTATTTCAATATACTACACAGAAATCCAAAGAGTAGAACAGCAAAAAATTACAGAATTGACAATATAGTATAGACAGTTATTTAAAGTTATAACAGTAATTTAGAATAAGGAGGTGTAAAGTATATACAAGGTTAAACAAATAAGTATAATAATTTGTTAGTGATTGCATTATGAATTCAGGACGGCAGGGTGTAGAGCTTTTAGTAGCGAATCTTTATATTGTGCTAAGCTGGAATTAAAAATATCAGAGATATTAGCATAGGTGTTACCTAGCCTATGCAGTCTGGGTACAAGAGAGTTAAAATGTGAATTGGTTCTAGTGTTGTCACAATAAAATAGTGTAGGTATTCGTGTAGTTCTTTCAGGCGCATAAAATATAAACAAACACAAAATATCAGGGGTGTCAAGATGCGAGTTAATCATTTTGTGCAGTAAAATCAAATCAGATAAAACTCCCCTGCTGGATAATGGCAATAATCCAGTAAAAATTTGTAATCTTGTGTAATTATTAATCTCGTTATTCATACTTGTTTACGTTTTAGAGCTTTCTGATTTCTTTCAATCTTAAAACGTCATAATTGGCGGTATTTGAATGTTATAAGATAACCGTCAAGAGGCAGAAATAGCAATATTGCTTATTTCAGGATACGGCCTATTATATCATTCAACAAGAAAATAATCCACCTTTTATTTGGAATGAGAAAAAAAATTTTGGCTGAAATTTATTTTCTTACTTTTTGCGTGTTTTTTTTTTTCAAAAAATATTATTTTATGTAATATATTAATATCAAAGAAAACACATTCTTATTGTGAAGTTGCAATTTCAGAACAAGGTTCTGTGAATTATTAAACAAATTTTTATTAATCAATTAGAAAAGACGCACAGAAAAAAAGTGGATGGAATGAAAATGTTAATCAATTAAAAAGAGACTACATATAAGGTCGAAAAATTTTCGTTAACTTACCAGATGTCCGATGTATGCGTGCAGAGTGAACTTCTGCTGAAAGTCAGCAAACCGAAAGTGGTGGTATTCGAGAGAGACGAAAGAGTGACTAAGTTTGATGTAATTGTAAGCAACGAATGCTTAGAACAAGTGAACGAGTTTGTGTATTTAGGAAGTATGTTTAGTAGAGACGGCAAGGCTGAGCATTCTCAGCCATTATATCGAAAGGAGAGTGACTGCGGGAAACAAAGTTAATAGTGCTCTAAATGCAATTATGGCCAATAAGAATCTGTCAAAGGAAGCATGACTAGCGGTACATAATGGCCTTCTAGTGCCAACCCTGATGTATAGAAGTGAAGCTTGGAATTGGCAAAAGAGAAATGAAAGTAGACTGAATGCGGTGGAAATGCGGTCACTAAGACGCTTGTGTGGAAAAACTTTGGTCGATAGAGTAAGCAATGAACAAATTAGACGCGAATGCAATGCTGGCTGTAGTGTGGTAGATAGAATAAAGAAAGGAGTGCTATGATGGTTTGGTCATGTGAAACGTATGAACGAGGAAAGGATGGTTAATAAAATATGTGAGGCGAGTGTTGAAGGCAACAGTTGATGGCCCTGTTAAAAGCCGCAACAACCGTAGAACTCGTATGAGAGGATGTATGAATGTGGCCGAAGCAAAAGTGGTGCGCCAGGATAGAAGAGTGTGGCGTTCAATCCTCTCTGCCTACCCCTGCGGGGAAACGGCGTGATGGTTAGTTAGTTAACTTACCAGACTACCGCGGCGAAATCGGATAACGCGCCATCCCCGGATAGAATGGAGGTCCGTTGGTTCGATTCCTGGTAGTAGTTAAAATATTTTTTCGTTAATTTGATTTTTCTGTCTGTCTTTTCTAATTGATTAATAAAAATTTGTTTCATATAATGTTTCATGGTGGTGTAGCCCGTTAATGTATCTTGCGGTTCGCATTGAGGGTTCGTTGGAGAAGAGAATCTACCGCATTTTGAAGATTGGTTCGGTCCGACCGAAACGGGCACGATACAATAATAATTGAGCTATATTTTTCAGTCGATACGTATCCCATTATTTGACAGCTACGCTTCAACTTCACGCCCGATTGGATATCCCGCTTCCAACCGCTAATGGCGGGCCGTAATGGACCGTGATTCGCCGGCAGCCGTCCTCAACTATTTCAAAGTTGGAATAGAATCGTAAATCGTAGATTTCGCGGCATGTGTAAGTCTGATAAATAAATAAAACCTGACGAAGAGACGGGTACGTCTCGAAACCGGTAGACCTAAAATCCACTCTGAAATAAAACTTTGTTTCAGTATGTGGGGAGTTTTATGCAGTTCAACACATTCCATATAAGAATACATACATTAAATTATCATACATGCGATATACAGAAATATAAGATGATTTAAATATATAAATAGAAATTATCACATGCAGGTACATAATAGGTAAGATATATAAAGAAATAAGGTATATAGCAAGAATTATTCAAATAAACAAGGCATATAAAGTGAGAAAGACATGGTGCGTAGCGAAAGAGTAAGTATTACAGCAATAATTGTTAACAAAAAAAGTGAGCATTAGTAAATAAATAGGATGTATAAAAGAAAAGAGAAAAAGGGATAAGTATTAACATAAAAAATTCATTATATTTATTATAATGTAAACTATTTACTTAAAAAATTCAATATATTTATTATAATGTAAAAACGGCTTTGGCGAGCGGTGGCGTGTTGATTGTATGGGGCCCGGAATGAAGCTAATGAAGAAGTTTAAATTTTTATAGAATAATTATAAAAATTGAAGTAAAATGTAATAAAAATGTCAAAGAATTATTAAAACATCTCTTCAAGTTTTGGGACTTTAAAGATGCGCTGGAAAAATAATTTCGTTTCGTACGACGGCCCAGCGAGTGACGTCACTTGACCTAGACGACGCGCCTGATGTTCGTTTAGTGCATGTGGTGATCCCGACAAATGACTCCCGCCGCGGCGTGGTTCCATATATATATCCAAATGCTGGTATTTTCGAACTTTCTAGATTATTCTAGTGTTTAGGAAGAGGTCCTCGTCGCTTCTCGGTTTTTCCAGACGTTTCTAGTGATATTACCAGGGATTCGGACAGCGCGTAAATTATTTTTAGCGTCTCCTTACAATATGCAGGACAGCTCGACAGATTTCACGCAGTGATAAATGCTGCGGAAATACTTATATTTGGACGTAGTTAGTGTATATGTTTGTACGGACAGCGTAAATAAATGTAAATAGCCATCCGCTTGTTGAATTTAATATTCAATTAATACCTCTCAATACGATCATCACGCAAAAAAATGTCAAATTACGTTTCCTCTTTCTGAAAAATATACAGGAGTAAACCAAATAATACGCTTTCAAATGATCACTGACCTGCGATAGACTATTTATCCTCTTCAACTTCGAAGACAGTCGAAAATCGTCTGGTCACAAAATCTTCGTGGCTTCTTTTTAAACAGATATCTTAAGAAGTCTTTGATAGTTCTTCCACGTCACAAATGACACGCGAAAGAATATAAACTGGTGAAAATCCCGGAAAAACGTGATTACAATATTTACTAGTCAATTATAACATCCGTTCATCCGATGCGAAAAAGTCCACACTACAGCAGAAGAAAAAACGAGAGCAATTGTTTTTGTATTCTTTTCGTAATTCGGAGGCAAAATTCATATGTTTCTTCACGCCGGCGCGGGTGCAATGTAATTTCTGCTCCGGGTGCGCAGGTTGACCAACGCCATCTAGCGTCCATTTATTAGCTCCACAGAAGCAGCGTCATTGACATAATATTGAAAATCAAATATGCCTCTAGGAAAGGTTAGTTATTAAATTAATTATCATTTTGAGAGGTATATATATTTATCTATTATGTCGCCTTACCAGTTAAGTTAGGTTGGGTTAGGACGTAGCACGGATTCGCCCATTTGTGGTCCGCGCGGCGGCCTAGATTCTCGCTATTTATATCCAAAAACTGGATAATCGCATCTCCTAGATTTTTCTAGTGTTTAGGAGAAGGTTCTCTTCGCTTTTATTGTTCCTCGAATGATGTAGCTAATTCCAGAGTGCCGTAGTAGTGGAAGGTTTCGATGTTATTGTCATCATTGAAATATTACGAGGGATTCTATGCGTATCTCTCGTGCCACTTCGTCGCGATACGCTCAGACAGACGTCAATCCGGATACACAGCAGTTATAAAGTGGCATACCAGCGTGGGTTCCGGCTCTCGCGCTCGCGGTTGGCGACCCCCCGGGGCGCGGGCGGAAGGGAAGACCCCGGCCGGGCGTAACAGCTGTTACCGCTATCGTGACGTCATTAGTCTGGGAACGTGAATTACGATCGCGGAGTCCAATAAAGATTACAATCAATCCTACGGACGTTATTTATGGTGAATTGTTTCCGATATTATGCGCTGCGGCACGGTGGTCGCGCAAGGGCTTTGCTGGACATCGAGATGTAGAGCGAATGTAGTAATGGTGTATCTAATTTATCGTGAACTTTGTTTATACAGGGTGTATCGTGGGTAGTAGCCAAAACTTCGAGGGAGTCTTCATCCAATTTTGAATTGAAAACCTTTCGCGAAACGTCGACAGTTACGGACATAAGCGACATCATAGTCTGCCTTTTAACCCGACTCTTCTTCTTCTCTTCATCTTTCCACTGCTGGATACAGGCCTCTTCCATACCCTTCCATCCTTCCTCTTTATTTGCTAGTTGTAGCCATTTCTTCCCCACACAGCGGCTATATCGTCGGCCCATCTCTTTTGAGGTCTTCCGACGCCTCTTTTATTCTCCCAAGGTGTCCACTTCAGGACTCTGGGAGTCCATCTTGTAGCATCCTGCCTTGCAACATGTCATTTTAGCTTTGCCATTGTCATTTTAGCTTCGCTACATGATCCATGATATCCACTACTCTAGTTCTGCGCCCAATTGCAATCATTTCCAATTCTATCTCTTAGGCTTACTCCAAGCATGGATCTCTCCATGGATCGTTGCGTGCATTTGATCTTTTCTACACTTTTCTTTGTAAAGGCCATCGTCTCCACTCCATACGTCGTCGAATATCTCCTTAGCTATTGACATTAGGTCATAATAGCTTGAACATTTTCGACTCATAATCATGGCAGGAATATAGTCCTGCGAGGTTATTAATGTTTTACAAATAACCCTTTATATATACATCTACTATTTCAATATCATTGTTATTGACTGATTTTGTTTTCTGGACTCAAAATTTTTGTTTTCTTTATATTCATCTTAAGACCAACTTCGCTCGAAGCCTCGTGTAGTCTTTTTATCATTGTACTTAGTACTTTGATGTTTTCACTCACAACTACTTTGTCGTCAGCAAATCTTAGGTAACTATCACCATATGTATGTAAGTTTATTATGTAAGTATTAGTAAGACCATATATATAGACGTGAGGCATCATTTTGTTAGTGATAAAGTTCTTGGAGGCTCTATATATGTACGCATATATACATGCGTGTATGCATATGGTTACAGACGCTCTTGTCAAAGCCACTTCGCACCCAAAGCTTGCTTTCTGTTCTTTTAAGATGGTATTGCACATGTCTGAGGGAGGATGTTGAAATAAAGTAAACATTTGTCAGCCTTAATTAAAAATAATAAGAAGCTTCCATCTATTATCAACGTGTGGGGTCGGCTTTTCTCGTTCTCAGGCTGCATCTTCTTCGGTTCTGGGTGTCGCTTTCATCCAGGCCATTTCTCTGCAGGATTTCGGAGCATTAGGTCATCCGGGAGCTCTTTGGTCTTCCTCTGGATGGCTGACGATGAAGCTCCGCAGACGTTGCCTGCTTCGCCGTGTGGTCTGGCGGTCTCCGTCTTATGTGCCCGCACCATCTCAGCTGTCGCTCCTCCAGCTTACTGTTTATGTCCGTGACGCCTAGGCTACCACGAATGCGTGAACTTTTAATCCTATCTTTTAGTGACACTTCCGTCCACACGACCATCTAATGTTTATGTTTATGGTAATTTATATAACGCCGTTTTTGCGTAAGAGACGCTTCGAGGCCGCTTTACAGGTGCGACATTCCGAAAAAATGAGTTTTTAGGCTCTTCTTGAAGAGTTCCTGGTCTCCAGGTCTCCTCGGTACTACCAGCCTGCAGATTGTCTCCGATTTGGCTGACCGCAGTGTGAGCCGTCTTCCAGTGATATCGTCTGGGATACAGAGGTCGATCAAGTATTGTGGTGCTTTTCTTTGAAGACTTTTGTACACCATCAGAGAGAGTTTGAAATTTATCCGCTCCGGCAGGCGAAGCCAATGTAGCTGCTTCAGCATTGAATCGCCGCTACGATATTTATATAATCCGTTACTTTTGTAACAAGGCCGGCGCCACACTGAGCGAGCGTCTTTTCCGACGCGCAAAATCGGCAAAGCAATTGGATGGGCCGATCGTCCGCGTAGCGTGTTTGATAAGCGCGCATACACGTTTGATAAACGCATAAATCGGGCGGTATTAGCTTCATTTCAACAGTGTGTTGTTCATTTCGGGCGCTCTAGAGACCAAACGCTTGGGCCGATTTAATCTTGCGAGTGTCACCATAGATTTTAGACCATTAGGGTGACAAAAAGGTTCATTTTGAAAAGACAAGACGACGCTCTCGGCTGTGAAGAATTCTGTGTTCTGACTTGTCAACTTGTTGAGAAGTTTGTTAGCACGATGTACAGAATTTCGTGTTTGACTGATAGTAATTTCGACACGTGTGTGGAAGCGAAGATGAAAGTCGAATAGAAAAGACGCGTCGTGTACGTATGCGACGTTTTGACCGCCTGCGTTAGCGATATGCCTGTCCGCTCTTATTGGAAATGCGATATATGCACTCGCGGGTCTGTTTTCATAACTATTAGTGTTGTTTTGGCTCCAAACTTCACCGCCTCGTCACGAGGGGTAAGCGACGATGATGGAGCGCCCTGACACGCCACACCTTGAGCGGTTATGATTACGCGACGTCACGCAGACAAGCACGCGTAATTACCGATTATTTAATTTATAATTATTTATAAGAAACGGGCAATACAGTGAATGAATACCCACCTGGCTCTCGTATACGTCCTACTCATTCGCCGCTATTCATTTTTTTAATGCTGCATGGCAACTGTGCTATGCCGCAGCAATGTAGCACTGCGTGTGTGCTAACGAACGGCCATTCACAATTACAATAATTTCGTTGACCGTCTATACGTCCGTCTGTCTGCCTATCTCCGTAACTTCGTGTTACATCCGTAACTTTTTTTTCCCATTTTTTTTTCCCAAACCAGTCTTCCACTTGTGTTTAGAAATTCTGATTCAAGTCGATCACTATGGCTGCGCAATAATCCGCCCGTCGCCGTCTGCTTCGCTCTTTTATGGTTTTTCTTCGCTGTCAAAAACTACTGTTTGCCTCGATGGCGCTGTTACTGTCACTTATATATATTTTTAGGGTTTCTAGACGTTTCGCAAGTTTTTTCAGACCTTCATAGCAATTTCCAATTTATTGTAAAATGTCCAGAGTGCTGTGAAATGATTGATAAGTGTTATTCTTTCCGTTTCTACACGACCACGATCCCGTGACGGGGGTAAATGAAACGCTTGAAATTAATTAATGCTTAATGCTAAAAATAAAAGTACAAAATTGTGCAATCCGCCATTTTAACTTAAACAACGGTCAGAGAGAATGACGTTATTGTCATAGATACAATGCATTCTTTACTTAGGCTTTACGTCAGGTGGACGCCATGACAGCTGCGGGCGTTTTCGCGTAAAATTAAGAATAGGTAGATGAAAATGCAATTATTTGCGTAAAAACTTAGTTTATTACTGAGATAATGTTATTTTCGGTAATAGTAGACGTGTACCTACAGTATAGAAGGTTATTTCAAAATCTGTCTTGCCTATTGCTCGATTATGTGTAGTTTCTATCAGGGTTTGAGGATATATATCCGCGGATATATATCACGATATTTATGACTTGATTTTAATTTTCGATATATATAAAAAAATCTTTCTTTAATAGATGATGCTAGTTGTATTTTAAAAGTGTTACTTTTGTTTTTTAGTTTCATTTGTTTCGTATAATCCGTTTTTTTATTTCACACAAAGAAACAAACACCCATAACACTACATTAGAAAAAGCAACTTTTAAAACTTATATATAATAATTGCATACATTGGCTTTTTCAGTACGCAATTGATTTATTTAATAAATAATAATTCATGTACAAAATAAAAAAATAAATTTCCTAATTATTTCGAGTTTGAATCAGTCGACGTGTGCAAAAAAGGAGAAAAAAGTTTGGATATGCATCCAATTTTTGATATATATCGGAGAGTTAAGGTTGTTATTACGGTCGTTAGACATATTTAACTGTAAATGTTTACGAATATTCTATACGAACCTTATGTTTTTACGAGAAACTGTTTGATTTTTTCATTTTGATTCAACCTTTGAGAGGCGTCGCAGAAAAGTCCGCCGACGTAACTAGTACGTATCGCACGCTGGCGACCTCTATCGTGGAACAAGTGAACACTCCACAAAAAAGTGCATATAATTTACGACCCCGGAAACAGTAATCAGTCCGCCCTGTGCCTCCGCGGGTACAGGTCGTTTCCTGATGACGTTGAAAATCGAAAAATCCGATTTTTTCGAACCCTGGTTTCTATTATGGCCGTAGCAATATTTATACTTTATCGCGTGTACACTTCGAACGCGCTTAAGAGGCCCCATTACACGAATTTCGTATTTGCTCTCGATTATGCTAAATTTAACGTAAACTTATTAAATCATTTTGCAAAACCCGTAGCTAAACAGGCTTTTAATCAATTTATTATGATAGATCCATTTGCTCTTAAAGCATTTCTTTAAAAAAATACGAACAAATATATTGTTATAACATCAAAAAAATTATAACCCCGAAACACTATTCAAGTTTTCATGCAATAGAGTTATCTTTGGTACACTCAATCTCGTATATTTTCAAATAAAGACCAAATATTTTATTTACAAATTGATTTATACAGTTTGAAAAAGAAGTGGTGCTATTCAGATATTAATATTTTTCGACTAGTTGTTAAATATATCGTTTTAAAAAATACAAAAATTAAACGTTGTGTTTCCTATATTGCAGTATCTATAAAACCATTAAAATATCGATTATTTTAAGCGTGTTAAGGGGGTTATAATTTTTGATGTTATAACAATTATTCGTTCATATTTTTTTAAGTAAATGCTTCGAGAGTAAATGGATCTATCATAATAAAATTGATTAAAAGCCTATTTAGCTATGGGTTTTGCAAAATGTTTCAATAAGTTTACGTTAAATTTAGCAAAATCGAGAGCAAATACGAAAATCGTGTACTGGGGCCTCTTAATAAAGCACAATTTTATTTTCGTTTTTTTCTTTTGCATATTTTGAATTTTGATTTACATTTTGGCTTCTTCTGCACCCCGCTGCACCCCTGATAATAATTTTCCAAACGTAGTGGTGTTTTATTTCATTTTTATCTTATTCACTACTGTGGTGTGTTTTGACCTATACGAATGTTGGTGTTGGCATGATGCACTTGTGATCACCGCGGATGGACCCGCCTTCTACTGCTTCCTTCTTCCACGTGAGTAGTCCTTCTTTTATTTTTTGTAAATATTTTCATTATTTTCTCCACTGCACTGCATTTGATATTATTTATTGTTATGTTTACAGCTAACACTAGGTAAGGTCTAGTAATAAAGTCTAATGTATGTTTCCTCCTAGTTTGTATAAGGTGGGTTTTTTTTTTGAGGTATGGAACTTTAAAATTAAAAAAACACATTAAAATCGTAGTAAGGGAGTGTCCACTCCCCCGAACAGAACATAGTTTTTGTCCTATTAATTCCAGAAGACATTTTATGCCGTTTTCTCTTACCACATATATAGATTGTGGGCAAACCGATCTGCACAGATTTAAAAAAAATAAAAATAGAGATGCGAACACGGAATGCGTGTCGCATCAATATTCTTACTATTCTCAAAATAAGCTAAACGCCTGTGCTACGAGAATAGGACTAACTTGCTGGTGTCCTGGAAGGGGCTCGAACCGCCGACCCCCAGATCACTAGGCGAGCGTCATGACCACTACTCCAACAAGCTACCCAATCGCTATACTTTATCGATGGCATATTCTGTGCCATTTTAATTGTGCCAGATAAAATGAATGAAAGAATTACATAGCTCGACTCTGACCCCCTCCCTTCACGTAGCCCAGCGTCGCATTCTACCTAACCTCCCTGGTTTATGGACGCTCCCCAACGGCTTTATTGGAAAGATAATAATGTTTTGCAATTAGTGTTTAAATATAATTATTATACCGCATTTTTCGAAATAAATTTGCACAATTCGCAAGTCCATTCAGGTGAAAATGCAAAAAGGGTCGCCAATTCGAATGACAAACCTTTAAAAAAGCACTCGTGGAATAATTTTTTTTTCTAATAAAGCCAATTCCATTGCCCTTGTAACGATTTTTGTGTTTCTCATTTCATATTATAGTTTTGTACCTCTAAAAAAACACCTTTTAGTTGGATGCTCGCTGATGTATAAACATGCATATTGCAAAAATCGATTTACGATAAACGCATGTGGTGAGATTATAATAACATAATTATTATAATATAATAATTATATTAATTATTATTAATATTATAATAATTAATAATAATTAATATAATCACTTATAATCTTCTATCACTGCATCTTGGTGAACGAACAGAATCGTAGAATGATATTAAAGGTCTATTTGATTTGAAGACAAACTTTAAATTAACAAAATTTTCGTAAAAATTGATACTTTTTTCCATCAAAGTACATGATAATGATCTAAGTAATTTCGCAGTAGATTTTCCGTTTGAAATATTTGACATTATACAGAATGTAACAGAGCTAGTTCATGATACTTTACTGGTGGATTCCTGCCTCGATTACGAGTCGAAAATGTTTTAGCAACCATGACCTATATCAATAGTTATTGAGTTA
>JADDOH010014270.1:0-28700 GCA_016648135.1 Agrypnia vestita | reverse complement strand
GTTTCATATTTATTAAATGAAGGCGCGAATTCTAAACGAAACACTAACATTGTTTAAATCGGGACCCTATATTTATATATGCTTAAAATGAAACGCGAATTCCTGAACGATAGCATTTTATATAACTAAATGTAACGAAATCTTATATAGTTTATAAATAAGAAGACCCGGCCCCAGGCGGTTTTTATATATTTTCATTATAACGAGGTCCTATAACATCTTTATAAGTATAATACAACCCCGGTCTAACGAAACAATGTACTAGAAGTTTTTATATGTTTGAATACATGATATACGTTTTTTTTTTTATACACGTTTTTATACGCGAGATTTACGTCTTCGTACAGTACGAAGTACCCCAAATTATACAATCGCGAAGTTTACATCACTCCTAATGTATAACCAGAACTAATTGAAACATTTTTTCATAGTTTAAGTCCGCGAGGCAAATATCTTTCATAAAATATAAAATACCCGAATCAAATTAAACATATTTTTACCTTATAGGCTTTCCCCAACGCGCGTAATAATCCCGGCCACATGAAACGTTTTTATATGTTTTAATAGCGCGGGACCTATGTTTTCCTATATAATATAAGATAACCCGGGCCGAACGGAAGCAATTTTATATACTTTATAAAATAGTGAAACTTGTACTTCTGTAAAACCGTAAATAAACCCCGACCCCCACGAGATTATTTTATATAATTTTTTTAGAATAATGAAATTTCATACATCTGTAAAATTGTAAATAAGCCCCGATTCTCACGGAATTACTCTATATACTTTTAAACGAAATGAAAATCTAGATTATTATGGCTGAACCTGATACCCCGCGAGATCAGCTATATATTTTTCACTAGACGTATTTTTAATCCCAGAATTTATTCGCTATAATTTTAACGGACTCTTACTATTAAACATAAACAAAAAAAATATTAAAATAAACTAAATATTCTTTCGATAACTAAAATAAACCCGGTCTAATCGAAACATTTCATATAACGAAATATTATATGCCTTACAAATGTAAAAATTAAAATGAGACCTCGCGTATTTAGCAAAGATAGGTATTTTATAAGACTTATTTAAAATCGAATCTGTTAGTAACAACTCCCTTATCTTTTAACAACTTCCCGCGTGTTTAGCATAAAATAGGTATCTTTATAACGCACAGCTAGTTTCCAGAGATCCGCCAATACTATACTTAGTAAAACGAAAATTTAACTAAATTTGAACTCTACCGTTTCCTGAAATTCTGCGAATATTATTCTGTGAACCTAGTAAGACGACAAAAATAATTAACTTTATAGAACATAGTGATTTCCGAAGTTCCGATATGCCAGATTAATTACCTTTATAAAATAAAATCAATCCCGTACTCTGAGTTAAAACTCTTTTGACAGGACCTCGCGTATTTAGCATAAGATAGGTATTTTTACAAGATTTATTAACAATTTCCCGCGTGTTTAGCATAAAATAGGTATCTTTATAACGCACAGCTAGTTTCCGGAGATCTGCAAATATCAGTTCTATATATGCCGGACTAATCAACTTAATAAAGCGCAGTAATTTCCGAAGTTCTAATATGCCAAATTAATTACCCTTTATAAAATAAAATCAAACCCGTACCCCCCTTTTCTTTTAACGTGAGCAACCAACAATGTCGAAGAGTATATTTACCCGTACGCACTTTCACTATAATTTTCACTCACTGAGGCACTCTAAGTCGACGGTAACTTTCACTCACGGTTCTATCACTCGAAAAAACAACCGACGCAGATTTTGCGCTCTCGTAGACCGTCACCAACTGCCTGATTTCTGCTGTGTCTTGACATTTTAAACCCCCCCTAGCAGCCAAAGGTCCTAAGTCGTGTGTTTCCAGGATTTTCAATATCCTACTTTCCTTGAAACCAAATTCTTTGTTCCTAAGATTCAATTTGGCAAAAAAAAACCATATCTCCACTCGGATATGTCAGTTGATCCCACCTCCTATTGCCGTCTCTATCTCCATCCCTGTGCCCGTTTGGGACGGACTTGGTGGCTTCAGACGGTTTGAACTCGCTTCACAAGCGCGATAATTAATTTTTAATATTTAATTTCTAAGTTCAGTCCATATTGTCGTTTGATCAACCGTAACCACAATCTATCGGGTACTCCCCTAATCATAGTTGATGTTTCTTCATTATCTACCATTATCCTGTCCCGTTCTCCCGTATTTCCGCTCGTCTTTATCGGAAATTTAACGTTTCTTGGCCGCTATATCATGGGATCAATTTCCATATATTCACCACGTGCACACTGCATACCTAGATATAACAATCATCCAAAGGCACTATACCTAATTTTAAATTAATTTTGGGCGATCTTTTCTCGTGGGTCCCCAATGAATCCTGTCTTTTGGCCGCGACTCTCCGCGCACAGGGACGTATTAGCTCCCTCCGTTGCGGAATTTAAACATAATTTGTAACCATTTATTATTATTTTTATTGGCAGTAAGATTGATCCACAAATAACTATGTTACATAGACAGTGAATATTCTCGAACAATATAATACTGGAAGAGTACTATTCGCTATAACACAATAAACTATTAATGTAAGTTAAATTAAATTTTTAAATTCAGTGGAAGATTTTTAAGATCGTTTTGCTTTTAATTTTTTTCCCAAAACAAAATAAATAAACAAATAAATAAACACACAGATACACACTCACACAACCCACTATTGGACATGTTTTTATTATTCTTTTATCGATTGTATGTATGTGTTTTCGCGTAATTGGCCCAAAACTCTGTGCATCAATTATTGTCTTTTCTTCAAAGATTGATTAATTATATGGCTGTAAGAAACCCAATAAATGAAAACAAATAAAACAAATAAGTAAATAAACCTCCAGTGCCGCAGGCAAGGCGTCGGATTAATTCAGTGCTCATTCATTGCCAAGGCACTGGACGCCTCCGCTGATAACTATATACCGCTCACCATGTTCTTAGAGGTGTGTTGAAAGATTGCTAGTATCTGTCGAATCGGTCTCAAGTAGTTGTCTGTATTTGTACGTTTATCATTATTACATGCTCTTGCTATATCCGTTCCACTTCACATTATTGTTCCTCCCGTCTTCGAATTTCTATCACACTATGTTCTCCTATGTTTTTGGTACTTATATGCTTGCTTTTTACTTGCATTTACTCCTATATATATTTGTTTCATTTATCCATCCATCTATAAGATCCCCATACGCTTTATCCTTTTATTTCATGTGTATATGAGCCGCAAATTCATATTATTTTATTTACAATATTCTTATCTAGATTGTTGCGCGGTATGATTGATGATCCCCAAACTATGCAGAGCATTGGTTTGTATGCTCCTGACAATTACACTAGACATCGTCAGCATAGATCGTTTCACATTCCAATATACAGGACCAACCTGCCGATGGTTATGCCTGTTGGAAGAGCCACAGCCATGCTGAACAAAATCGCTCTGGGTATTGATATATTCCATGTGTCTGAGGGGGTTTTCCGAAGCGGGACTCTCCTACACCTTTGACCAGATTTATGTTATTTTTAATTTATTAAATATTTTCATTTTTGATATATACTTCTAATATGTATGCCTTAAACATTTTGTTTGTCATGTACATATTATCATGAAATAAATTGAATTGAATTGAATTGAATTGAATACACTTGTTCCAATTATGTTTTGTGGTTATTACTAGCAAACCCGGCGAAATCTGAGCTAGAATAGCCAATCGTATACACGTTACCCGTCCTGTTGAAACTACGCTAACGTAGGGCAGGTTTGTAGTGATTACATAGTTAATATATTGTATCTATATTCGAGTATATTATTTTCTTGTCGTGCCATTAATATGCTTACACGTTATCGTTATCTCTTTCCTAACCGTATATACCGTCATTGCACAATTACCTATCTGTTGTAAAAGCCTGAAGAGCGTTAGTCTACAGATAAATATAATAGAATTATAGTTAACTTTTCTACCCGCCTACGTTATTCGACTCCCGCGAAACGAAAATGAATCATTATTCGCTCCTCGATAGAGCGTCAGTCTACAGATAAATATAATGGAATTATAGTTAAATTTCCTATCTGCCTACGTTATCCGACTCCCGCGAAACGAAAATAAATCATTATCCGCTCAGTTAAGGTCACCCCTCTGGTACAACGTATACGTTTAATCCGTGCTCCACGGCCAATTCCTATAAAAAAAATTTTATGGGGCGTTTTCCTCTCGCGATCCCCCGATTAGGACCTGCCTTCCTTGCCTTTGCTCATATTCTGCTATCTCTCTTGCGCGGCAATCCACTTAAGGTCGCGATTAATGACATTTAAGCGGTTTCAAAACCACAGCAAAAAAGGCCATAATTCTGAAACCTCGTGGAACTGTCAATATCATCGTCACCTCAGAGTAGACGTTAATCGGTTTTTTAACGGCTCAAACTGCAATTATCGCGACCCAAATCTACGAAAGCCGTGTTCAGCATTTTTTAATGGGAAGCACATGTGGACCGCTCGGACCGCATCGATCGTCAACCATTTGTACCAAACACGGCTTTACCACAAGATCAATATGATTTATAAAAATTGAATAGTAACTGCCCGTAACCTATATCCGATCAATCGCTACTAACTCCCTCCCAATACTAGCGTTTCATCATTCCCAAATTTTTGTAGCTCCAATACTACGGCCAGTTTAGCTCAATTTTTCCCCGCGTAGCATTTAAATCATCTTAGAGTTCAAAATAAAAATAATAAAATAAAAAAAAAAAAATCTATAGAAACAGGTGATTCATCACAATTGTATACCTATCATATGTTCGAAGATTAGATTAAATCAAATTATTAATATTATTCAAAGACGAAGTGCGAAATATATTATAAGTAGTAGGTAAATTAAAAACAAATAATTATCTAACATTAATAAATTTATTATAAAACCGACATTATCTGGCGCTTATATTACGGATGGTTTTGAGGTTAACACTAAAGAAATTATTCACGGTGATCATTAAGTAGGGAAAAAATAAATTGTGTTTCCGTTACGTGGGTTTAATAATAAATTTATATTTTTCTAATTAATTGTCTAGAGTAATTGTATCTCTCGTCGAAAGATGAAGTATTAAATTATAGTTTAATACTTTACAAGATATTCAGTTACTCTCGAAACTTATGTAGTTAAATATAAATAAATTATTAAACTCACGTTGAGGTAAAAAAAGTATACGTTTTCACTCAATTTAATGATCAAAAAATGTTTTGATATATTTTGTGTTGTAAATATTTTAATATTAAAATTTTTCACTCCCTGGTTGTAATTTTAAATATTTCAGGAATTTAAATGAACAAAACGCACAAGCAACACATCTCTGCTACCATTTCTTTAACAGAATTTCAAACATTGAATATTAGAAAACGGTGGAGCATTTGTGAGTCTAGATGGAGTCACGCGATAACACGACCACAAAAAGGATAATCACTTGTTGAAAACCCTTTAAATGCTTGATGTCGAATGTCGAATAACCCGCGAAAGGCTTGCGGTCGGACCGTTTTCCGGCCGGTAATCCAACTCGTTAAATGGGGTAATGTGATTACAAATTAATAGCGAAGTTTTACACCGCTTCACAAATTAAAGACGGTTAATTTTAAGGGGTCCGCGAGGAATTTTGATGAAACGCTGTGGTGCGCGCGGCTACTCAAATATTTTTAGAATTGCTCAACTCAAATGAGTCAAAATGTTTCTTGATATTTTGAAATGTATTTTTTCGGAATTCACATATATGTGATATGGACGTTACGTTAGGATAATACGAGATATAATAATCGCAAATTAATATTTTAGAATATTATAAACTTGACTTTCACATTTTTAGATTTTTAACTCTTATTTAATAAACCAGTACAAGAGACAAAAATCTTGCCAAGGTACGTGGTGCTTATAATATAAGTGAGTCACTGAGAATCAAAATATACCCAACCACCATTTTTGTGTTTTTGAATCTTTTTTTGTTGCATCGAGGGTAAGATTTTTACTGTAACGGAACTTGTGCACTACTACATGCATGTAAAGCATATAAAATTGTTAATAGAAAATAAACCTTTTCCTAAAATAAATCGTATTTATCTTTTTCTGTCTAAATTTAATTAATTTTATGTATTACTTTGAGTTAATTTCAACTAAATTTATCCGTAAATAAAGTAGAAGAGGTTTCGAAAATAGGATTAAACCTTCTGGGAAATGTATTCTCAAGAAACCATAAACACTAGAAATTATTCGAACATTCTCGTTGCACCGCGATCTGACATTTATGTATACATATATTTTTGAGAGCGGGCTAATGGCAAAGAAGGCGAAACCAGCAGGCAAGCAATAGACAGCACAAATATAGTGTTCCACACAAATATAGCAAATAAAAAAAAACTTCGCGAAAATATAAAAACATTGTGCTATGTACCATATCATATTTAACATATTATATCATGTGCATTTGATTAATCTTTGTGTCTAAAATAATGTCATTTGTTATTTATTTTTATATTTATACATAGTTTTGAAATCGGTAAACCGGTAAATCGGTTAGTAAATCTTTGCGGTTTTGTTATCTGAATAAATATCTGTGCCTGTGAATTGTGTATTACCGAATATGTACATATTTTGGAAATCTCTAAATATGTTAATAAAAAACGCCAGCCAAAACTCTCAGCTCCGCTAAAAATAAACAGCACCGCTAGTTTTACAGCGCATTGTCTTCTATTTCATAACTAAACCCTGAATGCGGACGCCCGATTATCAAACGAAGATGTATTTATGTTAACTCTATGGTTCTATTCTCCAAAGCTGCCCGCGAAAAATTATAAGGTAGGTACTTTTTTGGTAAAAGGCGCCCTCAGAATGATAATTTTTAACATACTGAGGAATGCCTACAAATCTATACCTATAAAAATCATTGTCTCTCTCTTTGTCTGTCTGTTCTCAATACAAATCTGCACCGTTCGACTAATCTGAATCAAATTTTAAATGCTTATTCTTTACGATCCGACAGGTAACAAAGGTGACGTTTTCCCCTTTCCCTTTTCTTCACTCCCTTTTCCGATATATTTTCCATGTAAATCTGTACAGCCTGACCGATTTTACCCAAATTTTGCATTCTTATTCTTAAGTATCCGGGGGTAACATAGGCGACATTCCCCCTCCCCTTTTACCCCGCCCCTTCCCCTGATATATTTTCCAAGCAAATCTACGCGTTTGACAAATCTTACCTAAATTTTGTATGCTTATTTTTTAGGACCCGGCGGGTAACGTAGGTGACATATCCCCCCTCCCCCTTTACCTCACCTCATCTGTTGATATACTTTCTGTACAAATGTTTAAATTTCGACAGATCTGACCCAAAATTTTCATACATATTCTTTTAATCCGGTCGGTAAACAAAGGCCACGTTTCCCCCTAGACATCCCATCGTAGCTAAATGGAAACATTTTTTTATTAGAGACTTTGCAAAACAATGCAACCTTTGTGTCCCTCCGCAAACTTATTTTTAACCAATCTTTAACTCGAGCAACGCCGGGTACGTATTATTATTAAAACGCACGGTTGCTATTATATAATAGGTAATTCGCTCGTGCAGCTTTTGTTCGCATGAAAAATATGTTTTGCAGTCATTAATCAACTTTGGATTACGAATGCGAATGGTCAGATGCTACGTGCTCTCAATATTATTTTATAGGAAGTATGAACGCTTACCGAAGAATTGATAAGGAGACTTGAAGAATTTGAAATGTGTGTCTACAGGAGAATGAGATAATAAAAATAAGCTGGATGAAGATGTTGTGGTCCAGACGAATATAGAAAAATAAGTATCTTATCAAAAAATAAGATCGGAAAACCTCAATATCTCGGACATGTGATGAGAAATCCAGAAAATTGAGAGGTCTTGCACGTCATGGCTGAAAAACCTAAGACGGTGGTTTGGACAGTAAACTAAGGGATGATGTGACAGTAAACTAAGGGATGATGAGGAGCCAACGTGACAGCCCATGTCCGTTGAACGAATAGAACACAAGAAGAAGAAGAAGAAGATTCTATTCTTCGTACCAATACAAAACATAGAATACAATTACATATTGAAGAGACTAAATTTACTCACATTATATGATAGAAGAAAAATTTATGATATAGTTCTTCTTTACAAAATTGTAAACAATATGTTGGACAGCCCTGACCTTGTGGCATGTATCGAATATAATATCCCTTCCACACATAGAACGCGACAAATTGTCACATTCCATCGCAACACTTGCAATACTAACTATCAATCAAATTCTGTGATACACAGAATATTGGGAACTTGTAATGAATATGGTTGCATGATTGACATTTTCGTCGACAGTCTGGAGAAAGTAAAGTTCACACTTAAAGAGGCAATACTGCTTCGTTACTGACTTCAGCTGTTAATATGTAATGGTGGGTAATATATATTTTTCGTACACATTGCCGCTTTGTACTTTATATTTTTAATTTCTGTACACATGTTTTGGTGCTATTCCTGGTACTTTTAATAATTTGCTACTCGTAATTTATATTGTTTAATGTATGTTCCCTTTTAATTTTATGATATATTTTTTTATGTAAAAGCCTATACGCATTGCTGCTCGTTACCTACTCTACATTTTTAATTTTTATACTAATGATTTGGTGCTATTCCTGAAACTTTTAATGTATGTGCTTTTTGAAATTTATTTTATACTCTTTATGTAAAAGCCTAATGGGCGTAAACAAATAAATAAATAAATAAATAATAAAAAAATCAATTTTTGAATTTGTTTCTTTTAGAGCATTAAGGGTAATTTTTTTATTATAACAGAAGTCGCTCATGTAGCATGTAGCGGAACATGTAGCGGAGATGCGAACTAAAGATGCCACATTGAATTCTTGTCAGCTGTCGTATTCTGTTTACATGCGAGTTTAAAAAGGTTTCGATTGTTTTTTAAGAAAGTTTTTGTTTCTTGCATACAAAATAGTAAAACTATTGGTATTTATTCCATGTACTCGTACACTTCTCATTCGGTGAAAGATAATATTTGTACCTACGAAATCTCTCGAACTCGAAATCCGAGATATTAAAATTCTATTACTGGGAAAAGATTTTTTATACATGTTGTTTGCAGCCCGGCTTAATCAGATTTAAAAGTTGCGCCCGCAAAGATTCCAGACAATTCTTTTAAGCGTTCCCGAAATAAAATTAAAACTTTAATAACTCGAATAATTTAAAATTAAATTTTCGCGGAAATAAATCTTTTTGAAGCTGTGTCCTTTCGCAATGTTCATGTACACTGTCAAACACAACCATTACGGCTTATGTCCCTCGCTCGTGAACTCTTTTTATATAATTAAAAGAGGAATAAAAATATGGAAAATTAGCGTTAATTTGCCGCTTAGCCGTTTTCGAAAACGCCTTTTGCACTTTTATGTTCGACTTTTACGTTTACATGGCTTTTTATGGAATTTAATGAAGTGGAACCACGGGCCTTATTAAGTTGACTGCAATAAAACGCTCGCTATGTTTTTACAAAATTTTTAGGTGTAAATGATCACTTTATTCTTGGAGTCATGAAAAATCATTTTTCAACATTTGTTTTGTGTCTGTTATTTCAAAAATCTTATAACTACGTTATTTGAGGACACTAAAAATAACCTTAATGAAAAAATTAGGTTCTGAATATACATGTTACTGACATACGTAGTGATGGTTAACCCGCTATTTCTGCCGATTTTGATAATTGGTAAATGAGATAACTGTTGTCAAGTACCGATGGATGCCCGTCCATATCAAAAATGTGGAAGTATAAAACCAAATTTATCAATCAATTAAAAAGACATACAGAAAAATCAAATTACGAAAATTTATCGAAACTCCTCCTTTCCAGGGCAGGATCCCGGTAGCAGCCAAATATTTTTACGTTGATTTGATTTTTCTGTATGTTTTTCTCATTGATAAATAAATTTGGTTTTTAATTTCATAGAACTTTGTTCTGAAAAATTGCAACTTCACAATAATAATGTGTTATTGAATATAATATACAGGCTAAGTATTATTACCGTCTGCAAAACCTATGTACACTGTTTCATGAGAAGAGACAATAGATTTCACTAGCATAGCCCCGGATGTACGGATGATTCCTATTTGGAACACATAATATAACTTTCAATAATTCGAAGTGTGAATGTTCTTACGATGGAATTGGTGAACATTGCATTGTGTAGAATGATTACTTAAGCCAGCTCGTACAGGTTGTAAGCCCTAGGCCATCGTACAAAAGACTTCCATACATGATTATTATCATTCTCGAATTCAATTTCCTAATACTATATTTTATGAATCTTTCTCTTTGAAATAAACAAAATTATTTATTTATGTCTTATTTACTTGAATTTATGAGAATTATGAGTTAACAAAACAAAAATAGATTTATTAAATATTCTATTTCATTTTTTAACACTAAAATTTGACGTGAGGTTCAATAAGTGAAACACATCACAAAATTGATCCATATTGTAATTATCACCGGGAATCCAAGCTATAAGATACAATATACACGTATTTAAATGCTTAATCCTTAATCTAATAATGTGAATATCAAAATTCTGTTGGAGAAATAAACTTAAATTTTGAATGAATGTATTAATTAGTGTTAAAAAAGTTTGCATGCATTAATAATAATAATGATAAAACTTCTATAATTTATCTTAATTAATAATAATTCCTGTATGGACAAAATCTAACAATTGTGTTCTCAGACCATATAGTTGAAAATATTATTAAAAATGTTAAAAAAATGGGCAATATTAATTTCTAGTCCTCTTCTTGTGTATATATTAAATAATTCGGAAGAATATGAAATAAATGGTCTGGATGAAAGCGCCTGAGAATGAGAAGAGCCGACCCCAACAGCCTACCTAGGTAATGAGTTGGAACAGTGTAATGAAGAAGAAGAGGATGATTATCATATAAAGATTAAAAATAATATTACTTACTATTACCATTGAAAAGTATAGAAATATCATTACCAGCTACGAAATCTGTGTACACTGTGTCATTGAAAGAACCGTACATGTTTGTAGCATAGTTGCTACAAATATTTGAAAGATACTGATTTGGAACATATATATATAAAAGAGGTAAATTTTCTAGGTTATCCCGCGTCAGTTGGTCCTGAGAAGGACCGTTGTACTCCCGACGTTTCAAACATATCAAATTCGAAAAATATACAAACAAAGGATTACCACATTTTTCGAATTAAATTTAATTGGCTCTAAGCTATCGGCCTTAAACAACGTGTTTTCACGAACGTGCGAGAGCGAAACTTCAGTGACAAGTCACCCCCCCTGCAGATGAACAGTGTGATCTGTTTGAAACGTCGGAAGTACAATGGTCCTTCTCAGAACCAACTGACACGGGATAAATTTTAAACCCTCTTGTATCTTCAAATTCAACCTTAGAATCTATATAGATAGTATAATATTATATAATAATCTATATATAATAATATCTTAATTATATATATAATATATAACTAAAAAAAATTGATAACGTGTGGTGAACGTTGCATTGTTTAGAGTGATCACTTAAGTCAGCTCATACAGGTCACAAGCCCTGGACCACCCTTTAAAGAATTCTGTAATAGAGCGAGATAATAGAGCCTTTTAATTTAGATAACGTCATAATATAAGTAATAAAACAGGAAAATATTAGGTAAATAATCAAAACAAGTTGATATATTTTTGGAACATTACAAAGCAAACACTAATACTGTAAATCTAAAAGGGCTCCAGAAGGTGAAAGGTTATTAAATTTATTTGAAAGCTCAGATGTTTAAGAATAATAATATTTTTTAATAGGTAATATCTAACGAGTTTTTTTCGGTAAGCTGTTTCCATAAATAATTATTTATTTTTTAAAAGTACCGGTAGTATTCGTCGAAGTCTTTTACTTTGAGTGAAGACATCGTTTGAATTTTTTCTTGTAAATACATTTTTCACGAAAGGAATAAATTGCACGCGTATTGAGGTGCTAACATAACGCAACATGGAAGGATAATATTATCAACCGTACATTAAAGAAACTCATGAAACTGGCAAACGGGGCATAAAAATTCTACGTTAAAACATTCTCGGTGAAAATTTTTGTAAAATTTTAATTGGAAACTAGGTTTAACCCGTCAAAAATGACGGAACATTATTTCGCATCTTTGCTTAGCCCTAGTATATATTTATATTAAATAAATAAAAATAACTTTGTTATACACCACTTATATTTATTAAAAATCCAACCAGGTTTCGCTACTACCGTAGCTTCTTCAGGGATCTTGACTGTCTAAACATACAAAAGTTATGCGCTTATATACTAATGTAAAACGTAAATGTAAAAATTACGTAATGTAAAAATTAGAGTAAAGTCTAAAAATTTAAAATGATGAGCTAGATATCATCTTAACACTAATGTGAAACTAATTAACTGAATAACTTATGTCACAATGAATGGCAATGCATGTCAATTTATTATTAGAAAGACCACGATAATTAATTTGTATAAAAGGTGCTTTAATAATGTCATACTACGGAAAGTTAAAAATGTTCTCAGGTTTTCACGGCCGTTCAGAAACTTATATGTAAAGTTTTCTGAGATATTCTGCCGTGTATATATTGTGTATATATCTGAGATATTCTGCCTCTCTGGCCGAAGTTTCGGATCCCATTGCAGGGTCCATCATCAGCCCTGTTGCAAGTTGTTCATGTGAAATCTGTTTCACGTGATCTTAAAGCTTAGATTACGAAAACAAATCTGTATTAATTAAATAATTATAGTTTCAAAACTGAATGAAATATTATTGAATTTCAAATAAATTATTTAACGGTTTAAAACGCTTCATATCTATTCATATAAATAAGCGATTTTAATTGTTAATTTGTATTTCGTCTATTTAGAAGTAGAATTCACTGACCACAATATTGTTCAAAATGAGTTATAAATACCAATTTTTTCCATCTCTATTCCAGGTAAAAATCAGTAACTGAATATTTCGTGTCTATTTATAGCTATTTAGTGATAAAACTTAAAATAATTTGAACATAATCATATTTATCTCCTTGTCCTAGTAGGGTCGGAAGCCCAAAGACTACAAGTTGCTTCCATATTCCCCCGTCTTGCGCTGCTTCCACATGTTTCAACCAGTCAAGACCCATTCTGTTTTCATATCCATTTTTTTGTTGCTACGATTTGAAAAGCACGCGGTGACGTATAGATAAATTGTGGTTATTTAACGATTTACTTGCCACAAATCTTAAAAAACATATTGACTGGCGTAGTGTAACATGCCCGAAGAGATGCTGAAAATTGGAATTTTTAAATCTCATTGTATATATATCATATATATATATATATATATATTGTATATATATCATGTATATATATCAATATATCAAAAGTACTCCAATGTCATTGAGTGGATTTTATATCTAAAAGGATAAGTTATTCCCACGCTTTGGGAGATCAAATACTATTTAAAACTAAATTTAGTATCTTTAACTGAAAAACATCGTGCTAAATATTATTTATAAAACCCACGTTTTCATAAAAAAACGCAAAGAGATAAAAGTGAATTGAAATGTCCCGCCTTTTTTCTCCAAGAAATTCATCTCATCAGCCGTTGTCAACACTTTTTTGTATGAACTGTATCCACAAAAAGTCTGCGGTTAAGGGTAGAGATTTCGATTACAAACGCAACTTTTTTTGCGGCAATTATAAAAAAGCTACACTTTGTCTTTGCGCAGCATCTATCCGTTTGTCTGCCCCGGAGCCGACTGCAGGTCTTTCTACTTCTACAGTTAATCTCCCCTGGGAAATTGCATCCCACGAAAGCAGATGGATTGCAGCTATATTCACGTTACATTGTTGGAAAACCTACGACTTTCCGAGCTAGGACGACCGGTAAACAAAATGCCATTCGAGGAGCTTAAATTAAACTCAAACAGATCTTGGAATACTGTGTTTCAGAGTGTTAGGTAAAGAGATCAAATTTATTAATATTGAAAATACAATGATTAAATATTATGAGATCCCACGATCAAATGTTTCAGATATTTTTTATTACAAATATTATTTAAAATACAGAGAATGTATATGTAACTGAAACTTTGTCAATTCTCAAGATATAAATTATATTTAGATATCTCAGAGAGACTAAGCTATTTTTTCAGTCTAGGAAAGTCTTTTTTTTGGTATTCATACGGCTTACAACCTATCGTACGGCTGGCTTAAGTAATCACTTTGCACAATGTTACGTTCACCAATTCAACCCATGATAGACTACCGCATCTATCAAATTTTTGGAAGTTGTATATATGTTTAACTTGCTTCATATGTGAGATGTAGTTTTATTATCGCCATCTGTGATCAAATTTGTTATTCCATTATTATAATTATAAACCAGTACAGACTCCACCTTCGGTAATGAGATATCTATATTTTTGATTGGTGTTTTAAAAGCAATATAATATTTTGCCCATTTAATTAAACTATGCTCACTTTATTTACTATAATAATTTATGTTTATCTCATGTTTTATGTATAAATTATCTTGCCCAGAATATTTTTAGCTTTTTTTTTACTATTTTTTTGTACTTTTTAAAAATCAGTGCCTTTTTAAAAAAATAATTTTAATATTTTTTAAGTCTTTAAAAAAGAGATATGATCAAAAAAATTAATTTATTCAGTACTAGCCTTCAGCTTTCATTGAATGCTGGTAAAATTAATATTTGATGACTGTACGAGTATCATCTTTTCATAAAAATGTTAGCTTAAAATAGAATAACATTAATTAAGTAGAAAGATTAAAAAAAAATTAACAAAAAAATTATCTTTTGTATAAATATTTAGTAACCAGTGGGATACGACTTCGGAATTTTTTCTCGGCAGCAAAATGCGTTATCATTTATGTTAAATATTCGAGAAAACGAAAATTTGCTTCCTATACGAAGAGTTTTTGCAAATGATACGCATGTTTTGAAGTGCCGGCCTCACAGTCCGTCCAGTGGGCCCAATACTGGTATTTTCGTACCGGAGTTTCTGGTTCGATTCCAGTTGAGGCATAATATATGTAAGTGACTCTTTCAAGGCGGATTCTCCATATGCATTTTTGAAAGTGTTTCATTACTGGTATTTTTGGAAGTGCTGTAGCATTAAAAATAAAAAGTTAACCATTTTTAATATATTTTTGCAATGAATCCCAAAAACCTTCGTGTTATACACGCTGAATGGCGTCATATATATTTCCATGACATATCATCTACAAATCTTCGATTTTGTACATCTTTACATGAAAAAGAGCTATATTTTATTGTTATAATATAGATTATAGATATATCATAGATACGAAGCTATTATATATGTGAAAGAATGTAGGTATGAAATCTGTAGGGTGTTTATATAGCTAATATAGCTAACTTAAGTGATCACTAAACATAAAGCAAGGTTAACTGATTCCACCCAAGATCGCCCACACATCTATCAAATTCAAGTTGCATGTATGGTTTTTATATGGTGTATGGGTATGGTGTATGTATGGTTTTTATCCATGTTGTTTCGAATTCTTATACCACTATACTAACGCCTATGCGGATTTTTTATAAGGTTTCATTCCCATAAAAAAAATATATAGATGTCATATTAATAACATAAATAAGTTATCTTTGTTAATGTCTTAATCTCTCAGAGGACAAAATTAAGTAATTTATATATATATTATAAATAATTTGGTTCTTAAAAATTTGAATACATTCAATATAAATACTGTGAATTATTGTTTTATTTTAATCTTACGTCACGAGTTTCGACCCGTGAAAGTTACATTAAATAAGGGTCTATGTGGTCCAGAATCATTCGAGTCTAGATATTCCTTATCTCGTTCTAAGGTGTTATTATGTCACGCTCCTGGCACTGCTCATACTCCGGCTAACGTATAAATAGCTTTACAAATTACATAACAGTACCGAAGTTGATTTGCACGAACTTAAGATTAATTGTCAACGATGATAACGATTTTGCAATAATGGAAATAAAATAGACAATATATTTGTACCGACCTATTATTTTTCACGTAGCACAGATAAATCCAAAAGTATTCTGTTCTCACTTTTTTCTTCACTTTTAAGAGAGTGACTTGCTCTACACCATTTCTCAAAATTAAAAAAATAATAATGTACAATCAAGTGAGGGAAAGATTCAGTGGACGGTAGATTTTATTAGGTGATTATTTCATTTTTCACTTTTTGTATATTTTTTTTATTTTTACTTCAATTATTATCAATGTAATAAGTATTAAAGGAAACACATTATTTTTGTGAAATTGCAATTTCAGAATAAAGTTCTGTGAATTATTAAACAATTTTTATTAATCAATTAGAAAAGACAAACAGTGGATTGCTTCAAAAATGGAATAAAAATGTTGATCAATTAAAAAGAGACTACATATACGGTCGAAAAATTTTCGTTAACTTACCAGACTGTCATGGCGAAATTGGATAACGCGCCATTCTCGGATAGAATTGGAGGTCCGTGGTTCGAGTCCCGGTGACAGCTAAAATATTTTTTCGTAAATTTGATTTTTTTTGTATGTCTTTTCTAATTGATTAATAAAAATTGTTTAATGGAATATGTATTTGTCCAACAATTAGAAAATAATTTCTGGTTTTTAATAAAAGAGAGGTCCTAAAACTTCTAGTAATGCACAGAGGCATGAAAAGATGCATATTGAGCATCACACAAGAGACACAAAAAACGTGTGAATGAGAAAAATACAACTGAAAAGTCAAATCACACGGGGAATGGAAATTCACTAGGTAAATGCAGTCAACCAGCAGTATCCGAGTGTAATTAAAGAATTTTTAAATTGTTTTATTTTTATATATGTATATTCGGTGTCAACATAAACAGTGTACGTTTAATGGCAAATTATAAAATGCTCATCAAAAATAAAACAAATTGGCAAGGGTTATATTTCTTTAAAAATAACATTTTCTATTCTAAAAGATATCGTGTTTGCTTTTGCGTTACATTTATAATTTATTAATTGCAATTACAGGCTTTCATTTCGACATCTCCTTCTGTTCGAATGACGAATTTATCGAGTAAAGACCGGATGGTTTTTATTGCAGAGGCATCTAAAAACTTGTAGAACATTAATAAGAATAAATAATAATGGAGAAAACATTATTGACTAATTTAATGTCACTTTTTTGTTGTGCCCTCATATTAACTCATGCATACTTAAATTTCACAAAAGTAAACTAAAAAAAGTTTTTTTTACTTTATTTTTCTTGGTTTCATTTTTGACATATTGGGAAATTTGTTAAGTAGGTTCCGAATTTGTGTATCATTTTACCGTGTTACCGTAAAAAATATTTGCTTCTCTTATAACTAACTAATATATTTTATTATCTTTCATAAACCCTTAACGTAGGTTTTGATAATTGATAATGTTGACAAATATACGTACATAATATGTTTCATGTAATTGAACTTATTTTTTTAAACAGATTTTTCCTGAATCATAAAAAGATGTACCTACATATTCTCATATATTTATTATACGTATAAATTAAATTGAGAGAAAAAAGGCAAGCTTGGACTGGAATTTATTCAAACCCGTGTCGTGGCCCAATTTAATTTCCACGTAAACAATCCCGCAGCCATCGCGCAGACTTACCAATAGCGAGCTCCTTATAAGAACTCCTTTTATTTTTGAGGCACTAATACGATTGTATTCCTCGGAATATGGTGAGCACCCTCCCCCCCCCCCACACGGAGTCTACAAACTTTTTTTTAATGCCGTCTATATTTTAAATTAATGTCATTTGTGAGAATTAATAGTAACGTCAGCAGCAACAAAAAAATACAAATTAAGACGATGTAGCAATGTGGCCGAAGCAAAAGTGGTGTGCCAGGATAGAAAAGTGTGGCGTTCAATCTTCTCTGCCTACCCGGCGAAACGGCGTGATGGTTAGTTAGTTAGTTAGTTAATAAGTTAAGTGATTAGATAGTAAAGCATAAAGTTGCCGTACAATGCAATCTGTCAATTAATTTGTAGTGTAAATAAAATTTATTTATTTCGAAAATCTACTAAACTTTTGTTATTGATAAATTTGGTGGCAAACCTTGTAGATTTTTAAAACCAAATTTATTAATCAATTAGAAAGACATACAGAAAAATCAAATCAACGAAAATATATTTGGCTGCCACCGGGATTCGAACCACGGACCTCGTCCTTTCCAGGGCAAGCGTGATGTCCAATTATACTATAGCGGCCTCCTAGATTTCCGTGAATATATTGACCTTATCTGTAAGTCTAATTTATTAATTGATTAACATAATTATCCATTTTTAGAGCAGTCCAGCAGATATCGACCTTATCTGTAAGTCTAATTTATTAATTGATTAACATATATTATCCATTTTTAGAGCAGTCCACTTTTTCTGGTACGGTAGGCCCAAATTACTTTGTGTAACTGCCGCTAGAAGATGCCGGAATTAACTTTTAATTCATTTTGTATTTTTGGACACATTTAATAAAACACACTTATATCACAGTGTATTGTAGAGATTATTTAAGATGATCATTCAATTAGGAGAATATAAATAATGTAATCGTACTCTTGAGTTTCTTCTCCGTTGAGTTTAAATGTAATGTAATGTAATGTAATGTAATTGAATCTCTCATCAACAGGTGAAGTATTAAACTGACTCCTTTAAAATATAGAATTTTTACATGGATCAAATGGAATTACAAAGACTCTTGAGGAAGACTCTTCAGAAGCCAAGACCCACCAGTGGAGTAGAGCCAAGAGTGATGATGAGTGACAAATAATTAATTGATAAGGTCCTAACAAAATGACTCAGAGTTGCTGGTTTCAAGGCGGTTGTAACGGGAATATCGATAGAAGAGGATAAGAGTTGGTGAAAGTAATATTGTTAAACAAATTAATTTCCCCGAATTCAAATTTATTTTAATTTCTTAGCTTTCAGAATTATTCATTTTACTACCTTCGTGCATGACGGGATAAAAATAATGATTATTATCTTTGACAAAATTCGCGAAAAATATTATTAGTTTGATAACGACAATGCTCTTTAAGTATAATATTGAGACCAATAGAATTATGACCGATATATTAAGTATTAGAGTTTTTGCATGATACTAAAAAAACTAAACTTGAAAAAGACATTAAAAAACTTTGTATAAATAACATGTATTTATTTTAATATTAGATCTAGAAAGAATATGAGGCATCTGACGGAGTATAAATGAGGCAAAAACCATATTTTGGAAAATGATCCTTTTAAAAGTTTCAAAAGGCGAGTGCTTAAACGACATATAAAAGTGCACGAGGCCAAAATGCTGTTCTGTAACAAAATAGTGTGTCGTTCTATTTTTCCTGCATACTTTGCGGGGAAAATAATACGAAATGCAAAATAATAATTCTACCTTTATAAGCAAGTTCAGATGTCATTGAACATATCCACCTTCTACTTTCTATAGTGCATGCTCTACTAAAAGTATGTCTTGTTTCTATGACTTTGACACAATATTGCTTGATTTTGGAATTTTGGAATTGTATCTGCTTGACTGTGCTAACCTGTGAGGATCTTTTTGTGTACGTGGCCGTACAAATACTTCAGATAAGGAATAGAGTAAACCAGTGAGATGTAACGCCTTTCTGATAAGGGAGGAACCAGTCCATCTACCTGGATCCGGAGGAAATCAAGGTGAGAGCGTGCTTCCCTTCATTGTCCATTGACCTCCCCATAAATCTATGTACACCAAATCCATTTCCCAATAACTTTTCAATTCTACAATCCATGTTCAAACAATAATATTATTGAATAACATTATAAAATTTTTCTAAAACCACATTAAGTAAAATGTTAAAATAGTCGTATCAAGCTCTTACAAATTAGCAAAAAGTACAGAAAAAATATTTCTTCAAATTTTAAGTGTGGTTAAAATAAAGATTTTATCATTTTTTCAAATAAATATTTTTCCAGAGAATATGTTATTCAAAAAAAAATTTTACTCTTGCTTTTGTATTTTATTTTCTTCCTTATATCAAAAACAATTTGAAGGTGCCGGGTACCGAATCGGTACCACTCACATGCTAAACAGGCGTTCAATGATCTTAGCTAAATCCGATATTGACTGCCTTGCCAAATAGTTATATTGAAATATAATTCTGATGATGACGAATCGATAAATCAATTATTGTTGTTAAGTCTAGTCGTGAAAATATGCATACTAAATCACTTTTAATTACTAATAATGACAATATATGTATGTGTAAATATCTCTAAACCCTATAGATTTATTGTAACCTGAAAATTAGCCTGTTGAAATATGTCACTACGGTTCTCATGTTTTAACCATGAAATAATCTACTTCAAAAGCTATTCTCCCGCAATCTTCACTAAGTAAAATCAATCAGCTTGTTCGCTTCATAAATATTATTACAATTTTATCAAATCTCCACAATTCATCTCGGAATTGTTGCCGTCCAATTGTCTGATTGACCACTTGACATTATAAGTCTGTGGTCTCAGAATCATAGATGAAAAGTTATTGAAGCAGAATTAGTTTATATCGCTGAATTCTGGGAGCTTTAATACATACATCACTAAGTTGCTATTCAAATGCGAACTAAGTCGTATTCGAATAGCAAATTAGTGATAACTCAGCGGGTAAAGTAGGAAATCGTTTGAGCTTAGCGTAATTCCAAGTTATTGGGGCAGAATTTTGAGCCGATCATTGCTTTTGAGATTTTTTGGCGGTCTATGTTAAAGTTACCATGATCGATCAATTTGAAAAAATACCATCTTACTAACATGTACCTATTATATAAAAACATTTTGTCACGCAATTCTTAAATCGAGAGAAACTGCACATGATCGAAAGTTCTGAAAAAAAAAACTGGACGTTTTTAGAAATATGTGGAATTCGAGTAGTAGTAGTAGTAGATTCGAAAGTAAACGTTCCTTATAAACACACGCATGCATCGTGTACGGAATTCAGTTGAGTTTTACAGCTGGCGAAGTTCATGGATAAGTGAATTGGAAACCGTGCGGTAGACAAACGGCGCGAATAAAGTGTACCAGAGACAAGTAGACCTAGTGCAACAAATTACGCAATAATGTTCTACCTAATGTTTGTGTCCAGTGTAAAGATTTGGAATTGCTCACAAGTGTTTCATTTCGTTCGTAATAATGATGACTTTTATTCGGCCGACACTTTTATATTTTGAATATATTAATCTAGAGAAACAAGGTATTGAAATATGTACTTGTTTCATAAAATACGTAGTTGGGTAAGATTATCGAACATCGGTGCAGCTAAATAGTATATTGATACTTCAATATCTTTAGTAATGCACCCTGGCTAATATCGAGATGAATCGAAAATGCCGGTGGAATATTCCGTTAACTAGAGACCAACTGCAAAGAAGATTATTCAAAATACTCGTAGTGCAAGATGAATTGAAACCTAGGCGTACTCAATATATTGCCACTGGTGATATTATACACGAACATAAGATATTAATCTCAACATTAAATTCAGTACTCCTATCCCGTAAATAATGAACAATTTAAAAAATAATAAATGTTCAAGTTTTTTGTTTGTAATATTGTGGAAATTCATTTTTAATATTTAAAAAAATGAGTATAAACAACACTGTTGTAAACGTGTTATTGTCAATGAGAGAAATCTGAAAAACGTTCTAACAGTTCAATAAATATATAATAGTGTTCTTTATACTATTTTTTTTAAATATTAAAAAATAATGTTAAGTTGATAGTAAAAGTCCTCATATCTTTGTGATCATGATCAGAGTTGGTTTAAAAAGCTTACGAGATTACTTCACAATTATATTTTATTAGCAAATATATGCACATTAATTATTTAAATACATTTAGCCTTACATTTAAACTTCATGATTATATTTTTCGTAACAAAGAAAATCAAATAGAGTAAGAAACAAATTATGTTGGAGTTTCTGATTCAAGAGCGTTATCAAAAGATACTTGACAGGTAAGTACTTCATTAAATTAAATAAACCCTACAAAGATTCCTTGTTCAAAAGATGAACGTAATTATGACGACGTTCTCATTTTCTGTTTCCGTGGCCGGCGAAGAACACACGTAAAACAAAGATGGCGGTCACAAAGAAGCGGGAAAAATAAACTAATTGTCGGATTGAGAGACAAAAATGCTAAAGTATGCTTTTGTCCCCCTCAGACAATAAGGATTTCGGGAGATTTATTTTGTTAGGTCCACTTGATTAAGAGATTAGTGAGAACAAAGCTCGGCAAATACGTCGGCCCAGAATCCCCGTTTGAATGGACCCCGCGTCCTTCAGGATAATGTCAATGCTTTTTTAAGCGAAATATTTCCTTTCACAGATGAACGCTAACCCCGTCCTCGGGGAGGGGGGCAGTTTAAATTGTTTCCATAATAAGATTTCGGATGGCGTGTTTATTTTGTCCTGGAATATTCAACGCAAATGGTCTTAGGATTTTTTCAAAGTGAAACAAATTGGCGCTTCGCAAGCTTATTTTTTATACGGGAAAAGAATTTTGTCGAAAATATAGAATTAAAAAGCATATTTTGTTGCTTCAAAATATATCAAAAAAAGAACTTGATTCTCTCCATGCAGCAGCGACGTCGTTACTGTCAAATGTTACTGAGTAACTTAATGAAGGAACTTACCTTACTGGAAAATCAGTATCGCATCGTTTTCAGATTCAGATATCGCATCCTGAGTATAAGAACTCTCTAAAAAATAGTTATAACTACCTAAGCCATTTTTTAGTAAATAATTCATATAATACTCATAGTATTATTAACCGTTCATTGGAAGATAAATTCTTTATATGCAATCGTTCGTCACGTTTTCGAATTTAAAAAAAAAAATTGCCCTATAAAGGGTCGTAATTGTTTTACTTGAGAACTTGTTGATTTCTAAAAAAAATACATTCTATGTAAAGGTGGTATAAAACGTTGAATTTTATTGGAACATGGGGAAAATGGGCCTAAAATGACTGGACGACAAAACCATGTGGTTCATCGAAATATGTTAATCTTTTGGCGAGGTAAAGCTCCCTGTAATCATTCGACTAGCTGGCTATCATCAACAGGCGACTATTCGACTGCGCCTCCAACCAACTCTGATCGATACTGACTTCTCGTTGTACGAGAATTCACTTAATTGAGTTCATTTGAGTTGAAATTCAAGAGGGACTTGATTTCGAGAGCATTTATGCATATATCTAGACCACTTCGTATAGTATATCTCTATCTCTAAGTGGTCTCATTTTCATGCTACTTGAAAACTTATGGAATGTTCATTTCAGATCTCGTTAATTAATCTGCAAAATAATTGCAGTGCAACCTCGTTTGAGTAAAAATAATTTAGTCATTTTGTTTATAAACTGTTTAATTTTATTATTTAATCACATTTTTACTAAGAGATTATGTGTTTTATATTGATGTAATTATTTAATTCACTGCTCTTGGATTTGTGACACATTCCAGACAAAAGTAAGTCCTTTTTTATAGAACAGGCATTTAGATTAATTTTAAAATAGGTATTCTGTGTACGTATCTGTATTACAAAAAAAAAACAATTATTAATTGATAGAACGGTGCACCAAGATTATTTTAATTTTCACTTATTTCAATATTTTACCATATATATGTTATGTTATATTGTCACTATCATGTCATTATTACGTTTATGAGATTTAGAGATTATTTTTGAATTTATTAAAACTGTGTGCTTTATAATTATATCGAAGTAAAATAAAAAAAAAATATATCAATCATCAGGTAGTGGAACAAATACTCATATATTAGTTTTTAATATCTTCCGGCAACTTATTTCTAATATTAAATATGTATTTGTAACTAAAGAATCCAGTTCTGGCCCAGTTTAGAGTATTTATAAATTTCAGGTTTAGCACATCTTATAATCTCGAAATTTAAGGATTGCAGTTTTAAGATTTCATTGGGTATAATAATTTGTGTCTATTTTTTTATTTTTTAATAAATGCTTAATTCATGAAGAAATCAGCATATTATAATTAAAAAATCCTGCAATCATTTTTGGATGCGGATTGGGTTCGCAAGTTGTAATACTTCTGTTTTCAGAAACGGTGTAAAGTATTATTTAAATTGTTCTGAAATGGCCTTAAATGCTGTAAATAAATTGAAAAATAAATGGTATTTACCTCTCACCTGTAGAAAAGGTATACAGACTGATTTTGAATGGCATGTTTCGAAAACGATTAACATTTCCAAATACTAGCTGTAGGTTTTAGCTCCGATAGGTTTCCAAGTTTAAATTATATCTTCAAAAATAACGCATTTTTGCAAATTCTCAAAGATCGTTTCAATTCATCAACTTGTACAAAAATAAGAAACGTATCAAGATCGTATGGTAACTTAGAAATCACAAAATATAAAACTAGTGTTTCTCAACACCACCACGCCGTGCGTAACAAGGTAAAAAAATTAAATGGTCTCCCGCATAAAATAAAAACAGAAAAAATCCAAAGCCTTCAATTAAGAAATTGAAAAATTATGAGACCACTCTGATAGCAATTGAAAGTTTTGATTTTATTATATTCTATTTTTACTCCTAAATTCAAATACGAAAATTGATTTTTCCATCGAATTATCTATTTTATTAAAATAAAAGTATCCCTTTCGTAATAAGTCATAAGAGCTCTCTATTATTTCAAAATAAAGGAAGAATTAAAAGTAAAAAGTTGTATTGTAAAATCATTAGTCATATGTAGGTATGTATAAATTATTATGTATTCGGTTTATAAGTAATCAACCTGAAAAATATGAATTTTACATCCTACAATTTCCTCATCATATTCTCAAGGAACGTGGCTACAGGAGGCAAATGGAACTAAAAAAAATCAAACTTTTATTTAATATGCAAATAAGGACACGAATTTAATCGGAGCACTGTATTTAAATTCACTCTAAAGGTTTTTAAAATATTTCACACACTAATTATCAAATAAATACCTAACTGTCACTCATTAATAACTTGTTTTCATATACTGATGCACGTTATTTAAATCACCCAGGTCTGCACTAGAAAACGTCTCGCACGCCGGTAGGTACTTACTTGATTTACTATCGCTTGAATATACTCGCTGGCCACGCCAGGCACTTTTTTTGCTGTTTTCTTTGTCGCACTTGTCACACGTCTAAACGTAACTGTCACGCAGTAGCTGGTCGATCGCTTTTTATAAGTAAATGTCGCCATAATTTCAGAATCTATTGGGGTATTTGAGATCTTAGTTAATTAAAAGTACAATGATTTAAAAACCTTACGTTCGAATTAAAATTACGTGAAATTCCTTCTTTGACTATATGTATAATCAAAAGCCAAAGAAAATACTATGTTCAAAAATATGACTAAGGATTTAATTGTTTTTCAAGATAATGTTTTATTTTGTCTTTCATCTGTGGGAAGATATTAATTAATAATTACATCAAATCTTTGTAGAGAAAATTGTTTTTGTAAGATCGCTAACTTCTTGTAATAGAAATCGAGAAACTGTTATTTCAAAAGCAAAACATTAATTATAAGTTCACAGGTTAATATTAAATGATAAGTTGTTCAAATCTCAAATAATGATCAACCGAATAAAGTTTTGCCTTGATAATATTTATCAAGAATTATGCGTTCTCTTCGAAACACATATATTTATGACTCCATTAAAAGTAGTAATCAGATAGCTGTGCGTCGTATCTCTTTCCGGTAAATTGAATCGATACGGTGCTACAATTTCAAAACTTGTAAGAGGCGTGTCTTGCATTGACGCTCGGCAAATATTTGGTCTGATAAATGGTTGATCTCAGAACATTGCTTGGTCATGTTCAATGTTCAGGCGCTGTTTGTATTCAATACGCTGATTGGCCACAATACAGCCTCGAGACATGCGTGGATAAACAACGAGCATAACAAATTGAAATAATATTATATTACTAACAATTAGAAACAATGTGGAATTACGTTGATAAACGTACTGTAATGCGTAGTATTAATATTAATTTTAGTAATTTAAATTAATTAGTCATTTTAACTGACAACATACACAAAAGCGTAGATACTTAATATGAAATAGATACAATGGTATAAAAGATCTGTATCTCCAATGAACAAAGCCTTACTATGTACTCCGTCGTTTTTTAAATATTAATATTAATTATGAAAATTTTTATTCGTAACCGATAGTCAGTATACGGCATTACTCTGTTCAAAATATTGTTATAGTTAAAAAAAATAGATTAAGATGTGGGGATTTGGTTATTTTCTCAAAAAGTGCTCCAGGCGGATGCGTGATAATATTTTGCAAAGCATTGTTGAATCGAAAAACTTTGAATGGCGTTCAAAAATATACAATGCCCATTTATATCGGAAGGTGGTGGACCAAAGGAAGAGAGGAAAGTCTCTCTGCATAACATTTAGTGTTACTCATAAGGTCCTTAACATTTCCATTAGACTAGCTATAAAGCGTCAAAAAATACGATACTTTTACATGCCGGTTCCTAAAGAATAAGTGTTTACTCATTTATAGCCGACACACATGAAATAGTAATAATGAATTTTATCAAAATATTTAAACATTTATTTTATTTCCACTGCCGGCAGTTAATGATTCTATAAAAAACCCTTGTGATTATGCTGGGTGGAACATGAAATGTTTCGCGTTATTGATAAGTCCTATATGCACTGAATTTTTGACGGATCACGCACATGCGGTGGTGGAAATATCTCTATCGCTGTCGCTTACGGGCTAACTGGCGCGGGGGTCAAGCCCCATATCCGGCGTTTAAATTGTTTTTTTTAGCCGTGAATTCAAACGAAATTATGGACACTACACGAAGTTACGGGGACAGACAGGCAGACGGACAAAAAGACGGACAGACAGATGGACGGACATACGGACAGACAACAAAATATTATAATTGGAATTAGTCAATTATATTAACATTGTATTATATATAGAATATTAAAAATCCATTCGCTTTATAACACCATTCAAATAAAATGATTAAAACCTTGTAAAAAATCTGGTTCAAATTTCTGTACGGTTTTAATAATTTTATTTTACTTTAGTCAAAGTAGATTTTTTTTATATTCAATATAAATTACTTTGATGAAAGTATTACTTTTAATAAAAGATTAGTCAGAAATTAAAAAAAAATATGCATGCTCTGATGTTGCTTATCTCCTCAACCGTTGACATTTCACACAAAGGGTAAATAATTTATTGCATTAAAAATGAATGACGGAAACCTCCAAAGCTTTTGCTATTAGCTACGAAACACTCTTTACATATTAAAATGAGAAAAAACACTTTTTGTGTATTTTAAGAAATTTGATGTACATGCATATTAAATAATTTCAACTTTTTGGATTTTCTGGACCAAACCTAGCCCAAAATTTATTTATATTTTATCCCAAAAATCGTCATTAAATGTTTTAATGATAATAATTAAACTATATGCATTTGCCGTAGCAAGATGTATAAAATGACAAATAATAAGTAATATTTAATAAACTTCCACAAAATTTTATAAAATAATATATTACTTAAGGTCTTTATTTATTATTATAATAAAAAAAGGCCTTAAGGAAAAATTAATGGAATTACATATCATTTTGAATGATTGGTACTGATCAAATAAGGTACTTGTTTCTTTTTTCTTTATGTATATAAACTTATGTTGCTTTATATTTTACCTTGTTAACAAAAAGAAAACGGTCCCACGGATTCGTAGGTTTTTCTTTCATAATTTTTTTTTGTAAATGATCAATTATTTGAATAAAAAATAAAATAATAAATTATATATGTTTTTAAATGACAGAAAATAAGTGTTTTTAAACAACAGTTCCAGGATGTTGATCCGTATCGTATAGTTTAATCAACTTTTGTATTATATTATATTTACCTATTATATAATATTATTCCATCTTACCCATCAAGCAGCATCTCGCCTCTATTCTTGACCCAGTAGTTGATGGTGTTGGGGAAGGCTTCCACGTAGCATTCCAGCTGAACATCCGTATCCAAGGGAGCTCCCAGCAATTGGTTTGGCACCTTTACCGTTGGCGCAACTGTCGAAATTTTACAATTTTATTATAATAGTCGAAAATCATATTCGTTGAATGAACCAATGACTAACATTTACAGACTATCCGGTTGATATTTTTTACATTATTCGAACAAGTCGATCTATCCTACCTTTAAATATCATCAACACCGAGATATTGATTTGAATTGTTGCATTAAGATTTTTTTTTATAACATTTGTATGATTTAAAATTGTATACTTTTTGACACATTGTTGCGTACCACTGATTAAAAAGTATAATATTTACTTAGTAGAAGAGGATTTTGATTACTAGAGATTTTTTTTGTCCTTCTTCTAATGAAATTCTAATCTCTACATATAAAACCAATGTCTGTCTGTTTGTCCGTCTGTCTGTTATCTTGACTAATCTGACAAATGCTGCATACTCATTTTTAAGGACTCAGTGGGTA
>JADDOH010014269.1:0-51056 GCA_016648135.1 Agrypnia vestita | reverse complement strand
AAAACAGTTAAGCACGCAAGTTTCACCTTTAACCAACAATAAACCAGAAAATCTTCAACCGATAAAACCAGAAAGGCACTACAAAACACAACCACAAAAACTTACAGTCGGTCACTGGAATGCTCGTTCGATTAACAATAAGACTGATGACATATCTCATATCATTTCTAATTATAAAATAAATGTACTGGCGATTACCGAAACTTGGCATGAAGACTACGATACGATCTCTCTGAAACAGCTTCGCTCTAAGGGATTGTCAGTAGTCGAAGAAGCCAGGCCCAGAAAAACAGAAGACTCGCATAACCTACAAAATAATTACGGAGGTATTGCAGTCGTAGCAACTCAAGGCTTGAAGCTAACCAAATCAACACTGGGGAAGTATTCCACCTTTGAATGTCTTGGCTGCCAAATATCATCTGGTAGCTCCACCTGTTTCTTAGTCACCATATACCGGCCCGGCTCAAAGCAGCTGACTGAAACATTTTTCTGTGAGTTATCAACTCTTTTAGAAACAACAGCCTCATATACTAATTTTTTCATCACAGGGGATCTAAATATACATCTGGAAAAGGCACTCAATACATCAAGCAACCGGTTTAAAGATTTACTCAACTCCTTTGGCTTAACGCAAAGAGTGTCGCAACCAACTCATGATGCTGGAGGGCTTCTTGACGTCTTTATATCCAGAACGGAAAACGAAGAACAACCTCCGGAAGTTATCGATATCGGTCTCTCCGATCATCGATTAATTAGAACTAAAATAAATACAAACCGACAACCACCACAATATCACGCAGTCAAATCTAGAAACTGGAGAAAATTCGACATCGAAAAATTTATATCCGAGCTCAAAACGACAAATCTCTTCAAACCATCACAGAATTCATCCCCTCAGGAACTTATTAACTTATATAATCTAGTTTTATCGCAACTTTTAAATAAGCATGCCCCGGAGGTCACCAAAAAACGCCGTTTGCGAACTTCCGATCAATGGTTCGACGAAGCATGCAGAACAAAGAAAAGGAAAATGCGTCAACTAGAACGAGCATACAAGCAACCTCATCCCAAAGCTCAAAGAATACAATGGATTGCTGCACAAATAGAATATCGAGAGGAAGTAAAATTCAAAAAGAGAACTTACTGGACCACAAAAATTGCTGCTGAGAGTGGAAACCCTCAACAAATGTGGGATTCACTGAGCACCGTTTTAGGAAAACCGCAAGCATACAAAACTCCTTCTATAAATATCACCCCAAGCAAAATGTCAGACTTCTTCGAAGATAAGATAAACAAAATTAGGCTTTCAACATTATCTAGTACAGAACCATCATTCTTACCAGATGACACTATATTTGACACTCTGTCAGACACTAACATTGCAGAAATTATACGTATTACGAGAATCTCTCCAACCAAACATTGTGCCCTGGACCCCATACCAACTTGGCTTTTCAAATCCTGCATACAAGAACTAGCACCTTTTCTTTGTAAACTTTACAACATGTCGTTAGGCACTGGAGAAGTTCCCGACTTTCTGAAAAGTGCAATAGTGACTCCAATTTTAAAAAAACCTACGCTAGATGCAGAAGACCTCAATAATTACAGACCTATATCCAATTTACCACTTATCGCTAAACTGCTTGAAAGAATTGTGTCTTCGCGGCTGAATGCATATATGGACGCACACAATTTATTTAGTAAATTTCAATCAGCCTACAGAAAACACCACTCTACAGAAACCGGACTCCTTAAAATTTTATCTGACATCATACTCGCAATAGATACGGGCAAATTAGTACTCGTCTCTCTTCTTGACATGAGTGCCGCTTTTGACACAATTGACCATGACCTCTTGCTGAGAAGAATGGAAGTATCTTACGGTCTACGCGGTACAGCGCTTAAATGGTTCCAATCCTATCTCTCGAACCGTTTCCAAACGGTAGTTATTGATAACATTGAATCAGCACCGGCTTGTATGAAGTCAGGTGTTCCACAAGGATCGGTATTAGGTCCTTTACTTTTCATCATGTACACAAAAGATTTATTTGATATCATTACCACACACGGACTTCTAGCTCACTGTTATGCTGATGACTGGCAACTATACTTCCATTGTTCTCCAAACGATACAAACATACTAAAACAATCTATCATTCAGTGCATAAATGACGTAAACCTTTGGATGTCCTCGAATAAACTGAAACTTAACCCGACCAAAACTGAGTTCCTTTGGACAGCTACCCGAAGACGCCAACACCTGTTGGAAAAACTCCCACTCTCTATTTCAAATATTGACATAATTCCTAAAACTAATGTCAAACTACTTGGAGTCTTCTTGGATTCAAGCATGTCTCTTAGTAAACAAATTAATAGCACAACCAGCTCTGCATTCTATCATTTACGCCGCATTAAATCTATTCGCAAAAGCATCCCAACAGAAGCAACAAAATCACTAATAAATGCATACGTTATCTCTCGCTTAGACTACTGTAATGGTATCTACGCTCATCTCCCGAAACAGGAAATAAACAAATTACAATCTGTATTTAATGCCGCCGCAAGACTCATTACCGGCGTTTCAAAGTTTGCGCACATCTCAAACCATCTTCAAAACCTTCACTGGCTTAGATGTCCAGAGAGGATTGAATATAAGCTTTGCCTTACAATATTTAAGGCTATTCACAACATGGCCCCTCAATACATAACCGACTTCTGCATTCCATTCTCCGCAAATAATAGACAACTAACACTTCGCTCAGCATCAACATCTAATACAAATAGGTTAGCTGAAGTAAATCGCGTCCACAAAACTAATTTCGGTGATCGTGCTTTCGCGGTGGCTGGACCAAAGTTATGGAACAAACTACCTAACAAACTGAGACAAACTGACAGCTTACCACTGTTCAAAAAACAACTTAAGACGCATTTATTTAGACAATCCTATAAAAACCTATAAAATCTAACCACAACAACGCTAGCTAATGTTTTCCACTCATATTGTGCACTCCGCGAAAACACATAATTCTTTCAGGGACTCACAAACTATTATAGTACTCAATTTTAATTCCACTTCTTGTACGCCACCTAGTGAATAAGTAATAGTAAATAAGTTTTTTCTTTTCTAGCAGTAAGTTGTCTTGTAAGATAATAATTTCTCTGTGTAAAGCGCCCTTGAGGTGAGTATTTCGCGGAAACGGCGCTATACAAATTATCCAATTATTATTATTATTATTATTAATTCATTCAAAAATACATTTTTAGTATGGCTGGAGGTTTATTTTCTTCAACAATAGCAAACTGTTTTTGAGACGACATTAATAATATAATTAATTAAAGTATGCTTCATTTTCACTACTTATATATTGAAAATAAAAACATGTTTTAGGGCCAATTACTTTGTCAGGATACAATATATATATAATATTAAATTAAAAGTCATAAATCAATGTTTTAAAAACAATATATGAGAAATGAATAAATAATCAATTTCTGAAAACAAATTTAAAAGATATCTTTGTAAAAAAAATTGATTACTTATAGTATTCAATAAAACTATTTAAAATTTCGTTTCTTGTTTCCAAAAATTCGTTAGTTATTTATTCGATTTTTAATATTTAATTTTTTAATAATATACATCGTATCCTGATGAAAAAACTACTGGCCTTAAAACATGTTGATATTTTTAATATGCAGTGAAAACAAAACCTAATTCATTAATCAATTAGAAAGAAGTACAGAAAAATCAAATCAACGAAAAAAATATTTGGCTGCTTCCGGGATTCGAGCCACGGATTTCCTCCTATCCGCGGCATGCACCTCTTTCTAATTGATTAATAAATTTGGTTTCAAATTGAAAACAAAGATTATTTTTACTAATTATATTAATAATGTCACCACAAAATCATTTTGCTGGATCATTCAACAAATCAATATAAGAATTATTTTTACAAGATTCTTAAATTCTTATTGATTCAATCAAAAAGGCATTTTTCATTGTGTCGGAAATATTTATTATTTATTAAGCCAGCTGCATATCTCAATCGTCTTCACCAGCAGTTAGCGACATCTTCAGGCCGCTATCGGTCAACCGGCCCAAGGGAGGCCATTATCCGATCATCATGACAAAGAAAATCAAGTAAAAACTCCATATTAATTTTTGATTCTAAAGCCAATGATTTCCTATCCCCAATTTAATTTTATAACTATGTACTTATATAACTTAAATATTCTATAACGTCAGTGGTGTAATATAGAACTTGTGTGATTAACTCTCGCTCTTTAATTTATAGATTTGATTTAAGCCCTGTTGAAGAATAAAATATATATTTTATGCAATCTACTTTGTTCATATTAATATGCTCATCACTACCACCTGATTGATAATTAATTCATGCCATTACAAAGGGACTTTTCGATCGGTAAAACCAACCCCTGAAAATGACGTGACCACGGCAAGCTAATATTAAATGTGAAAAATTACCTAACAAAATTTATTCTATATTAATAATTTATTTGAAATAAGATTTATAATTTTTATAAAAAATAAAAATAAACTTAAACACATTTTGCTCTGTTTGAAGAAAATAAATTATTTTACTTGGACATTTTGGACCAGGACGAGACCTGGGATTCTGCGAATAATTCAGAGCTGCGAATCGAGTCCCGGGAATGAAAAAAGTCCAGAAATAGAGAATCCCTAGTAAGTACACGGTGTCAATAATAGAATCCAGGTAAACCAACCGGTGAAGGTTGACGACGAAATCCCAATTTGGCCTCTAAAAATTGTGAACCTAATCTACATACAGCCTTGACAAAATATTTATATTTACATTCTTCTTTATAATTTTAATATTTTCTATTTTATTAAATTTATGTGTTAAATTAAGAGACTTTTCAATACAATATAATTAATACACATTTTTATAACGCTTACACACTTTTAAATGAGAATTTATTCTCGTGTTTAAAATTGGGGGGCACTCATATTTGTATATATCTATTGTTAATGTAATCGTTATCGTAAGATATTAGATTAAATAAATAATATATAGACAAAGAAATACTAGATTAAGTTACAAAAATAAAGACATTAAATAAGGTAAGTAAGATATAAACAGTACAAGAATACAAAAATGTAGGACATTAGATTAAGTAAATAAGATATACACAAAGAAATTTTAAATGAAGTTGTAAAAATTAAAAATTAAGAAGGTATTGTAATAACATTTAAAATTATATATATATTGATTGTTTTTGGTAAATTTTTTTTCATTGCGTTATTGTGATTTTTTTTTGTAGAAGATTTTTCAATTTAGATTTGAATTTTCCATAATTTTTTTCCATCTTCATTTCATTGGGTAGAGTATTATAGAATGGTAATCCTTGATAGGAGAAACGGTGTTGGGCTGTGCTAGTATAATAAATAAATTATAATAAAGTAGAAAGGTCCCACGGCGGTTAATCAATTTAATTTTTAAAAATAATTGTATGCAATTCATGCATTTTAACAGTGGCATATTACCTGTGATTTGTTGGGAAGTAACTATACCACAAAACCGGAAATTTTGATGACAAATATTCGCGTACTTTTTTGAAAAAGTCTGGCTGCGGGATTATTTATTTCATTTTCGAAATCCGCCCACTTTGTGATGAGGCTTTGACGTGAACCTTTGATTAAATACTTTCACAATGAGAATTGCCTGATGGAAGGGGAGCCTTTTTAATTTTGTTTAATCTCAAACGAAATAACGGAGGCGCGCATTTTGAATAACGTAATATGAAATAAAATGACACAAAAAATATTCGGTGACATGACAAAAATATGCTCAATTGTGAAAAAAAGAATGTTTTTTAGCAGATAATATGTGAAATCATACGTTAATTGATATTCATAAAATATTTAGCGGGATTCTCCCACTTTCTTTTTTGATTACTTAATTAGTGTATATTATAGATATCTCACAGAGACGAAACTGTATTAATTATGGGAAAGTAGGTATAGAAGTCATTTGGGTGTAACAGGACTTATGACCTGTCTTTTGGTTGGCTTAAGTGATCACTTTACACAATTGTAACATTCGCCATTTCCACCCATGATAGAATATACCATGCTTATTCATTTTTTTGGAAGTTGTATATATGTTCAAATTGCGTGAAGCTTTCATATATGAGTTGTAAGCGCCTTTTCCATGCGGCCTGTACAAAGCCATTTTCATTCCCCTAAATCCCCACAGATGTCGCTAATGAGAAAATCTACAATTGATTTTACGGAATTTTGGGAGCAATATACTTTTATTATGTGTAATGAAATTCATCCATTTGATTACTTACTTTTACCACCAATAAGGAACGCTTTGAATAATTTATAGGCAAATGTATTATTAGCTGTAGAGGCAAAAGTATTTATAACTTGAATATTTTTACATTAATATAAGAAACCAATTGATGGTGGTTCAGTTTATATGGTAGCTGTAGTTTCAATACATTTTTCAGTGTCATTATTAGGATTGTCACACTACACTACTGTGACTGCACTACAGAATTAGCTTATATTTTGCACTGCTAGTCTTAAACTACGAAATGTCAAATATTTCAATTTTTGAGTTGTTAATGGAGAAATATTGAAAATTGTACCATGTTTTGTCCATTTCTTTTATTGTATACTGTAATATCGGTAGGTATGGGTAATTTGACAGATCTCACGTGAGACCATCAGATTTCGCGTGAGACCATTTCTCGGTCTTTTAACGGGTCGTTACAAAATGTCCTCGTCATCAATCATCAATTATCAAATTATTGAACAGCAAGTAGGTAGGTACTCTCTCAATTTATCGTTGGTCAAAACGCGCACTGGATCGACCGATTTTTCTTATTTCTACGCAATTACTGAACAGTCGCAGCAAACTGTGTTTGGGTAGCGGTTCTGTAGCCAATTATATATAGAATGACATTTTGTGAACATTCGGGCATGTTCGACCGACCTCTGAACTTTTCTAAAAATTTCTAATTTATCGTAAAATGTACAGAAAGTTGAGAAATCCTCTGTTTCTCTGAGAATTAATTATATCTCTAGGGTCTCGTAATAAAACAAACAAGCAACTGATGCAGGTGTTTCCTAGTTGAATTTAATCTACAAAAATAACTGCACTGTAAAAAAATGTTTTGAGTATATTCTAAATATGTTTTTCTTTTTCTTACCGATAAATCTGCGTTAATTGGAAAAAGACATATAATTTAAAAAATTAAATCTAACTCAAGGATGTCATCATCTCAAACTAAACCATTCAAAAAGCGAACCTGAAATTTTGGAAATCGGAATTCCACAAGAAACTGCCATCCGACCAATCTTATTCTTAATTTATATGAATCAAGTGCTTAAATTATCACTTCGTGGTGAATTTATAGCCTTTGCTAATGATACTGCAATAATTATTAATATAATATAAAATTATTAATGGAATGAAACTAGTATTGCAGCAAATCATTACATGAAGGCCATCAAAGAATGGTTTGATGACAATCTTCTGTCACTTAATTAAAAAAAAACATATATAATTCCTTTCATACTGCAATAGGAATTATCCAAAAATCTCAATATAACCGCAGTTTACCCAGAACAGTAGTTTATCTCCGGCCTGTCGGCGAATTATTAGCCTACTCTTGCGTTGACGCTAGGGTTGTCACTTTTTTTTTACTCCGACGCATAAGGTAGACATGAAACCCGGAGATTTCTGTAATTAGTATACCTAGTTTCTGCACTTAAATTGCAAGTACGCTGATTAACATCAACGTAGACTTTTAAAAACTCACAGTCTTTGTGATAATCAACACACCTTTTCAGTAAAGCACCACAAACATAAAAAAGGCATTTTTTTTAGGAAGCGCATTTTTTTTCTAAAGCGGCGGCTGCGAGCGCGAATGGCACTGAAGGCACGGCCCTTACTGCCGCTGTCTTGTGCCCCCATATTCTATGTCAATGTGTGCGTCACAGTGCGTGCGTACACGGCGCCGAGCACGCACGCACACATTCTAATGGGTAGCGGCCATTTTGTATGAAGACGTATTACTGTTATTATTATACTGTGATATAACGAATCATTGAAAACACTGTAAAAATAATGTAACATGCAATCCTGTCTATACTAAACTTAATCATAAGGCAAATATTAAATATTAAGGAATATGTCAATCTAACCGTGGAACGATTGAGAAAACTGATTTATGATTTTTATAACCTACGCAATATATTTAACAAAAATACTATTAAAATGGTGTATTACGCGTTGGAGCAGTCCCTATTACAGTATGGTATTATTAGATGGGGATGAGCTTATAAGTCCACAAAGTTAGGGAATGGTCTTTTGATTGTGGTCGACCTATACAATACATAACAATAAGATCACTTTACATACCTACATAGGAGTTAAATGGTACAATACAGTGTTGTCGCAAAACAGATTTCTAAAACGAAACATTCCAAAATAAGAACAGTCTAAGAAAGAAATCAAATATTGTTATATTGCCAAAACAAACTCCAAAAAAGTTCTAAAGATTTATTAATTATAAATTTTAAATATACGCTTGGAGGATATAAATTATGAATATCTCCTAAGTCGTGTGCAACTATTAAACTTGTCTTTGAGATGTACTGTGACAGACCTAATATTTCTTATAGGATCATAAATAGCATGATTGATTGCCCCCAGATTGTTAGTCTGATCGAATTACATGCCCCATTGAGGTTATCAAGACACAGTTCATTATTCTATTATAGTGGAAATGTCAGAACTAATGCATAAGCAAACTCTGTAATTCCCAGATTACACTCATTAGAGAACATGCAGAGGCGGATGACATTTTTGCTGATAATATAACTGTGTATAGGACAAAGGTGATACAATTCTTTACATCTCAATGAAATGGAAATGGATAATAAATTTTTCTGTATTATTATTTTACCCTTTAACTATTATTATTCGTATCTTTTATCTGTATTATTATTTTATCTGTCGTATGTTATTTTTTTAAATTTATATTTTGCATATTTGTAAAAGCCCATAAGGGCGTTAAATAAATAAATAAATAAAAAACACACATATACTATATTCAAGAGCACATTCTTATTTTGAAGTTGCAATTTTTTCAGAACAAAGTGCTGTGAAATTTAAAACCAAATTAATAAATCAATTAGAGAGACACATAAAAAAAACATATCCACAAAAAAATATTTGGCTGCTACCGGGATTCGAACCACGGATCTCCTTTCCAATTACGCTGTAGCGGCTTTGTACATTTACGTGAATATATCGACCTTAACTTTGAGTCTAATTTATTAATTGATCAACATTTAATATCCATTTCTAGAGCAAGCTTCGCGTTTTACTACAAAGTAACTGTTATATTAATCAATACTAATAACTAACGATATTAAAATAATATTCATGAAATAAAATCTTAATTTTTTTGATAAATGCCATGTTTCATTCCGGCCATCATTTGTTTTCATCCCTTATCGTTCCGACATTTTAAAAACAGACAATGCACCCCTGTCACCGGCAGCCCATGATAAATGCTCTCTGAATGTTTATTAGTGGCGATTTGTTAATAAATATTATCCACGGAAAATGTATCTTTTCATTTTTCAAACGAATCTGCGGAATCAGCCATGGGTGAAGCAGATAAGGGTTGCGTCGGGAAAATGGAAAATGGTTTTCCATTTTAAATATTTCCAGGGAAAACTAATAGATTGTCATCGCTTCGGATCGTTTTTCACGGAGGCAGGGTGCGAATTACTTATTTACGAAATAAATTCCTAATTTTATTTAGCGAGGGCAAATTTTATTTATTTTACGATCATCTAGAATGACGTGCATTGAGGGTGAAATAATATTTTGGAACTGAACCGTTTTGATTTCTGAACGAGAATTATTACGATAATCGTTTTTCGTGAGACTAAAAATAACAAAAAAAAAACGATAAATATATTAAATTATTTTTTTATACATTTTTAATTTTTTATATATTTGCAACTCTTCATAGAAAAATTGCAATTGAGATGGTTTGGGCACGTACTATGAATGTCTGATGATCGAATTCCTAAGAAAATAATGAGTGCAATACTGTCGGTCTGCCTGTCCATCCGTAACTTGTGTAATTTCCGTAATTTCTTTAGAATTCACGGCTTAAATAAATAAAAATATTAAAAACATTGGAAATTTTTCAGAATTTTTATCATTTTATTTAATGATTTTTTCTTCGAATGATTTCTTTCGTAATTGATATAACTTACAGTAATGATGTTCCAACGTTTAACAAAAAATAAGTCAGAAATATAGAAAAAAAAATGCAAACTTTGATGTTAAATCATGATAGCTTTAACATTTTCGTCTCACGATCAAGGCAGGAATATATTCCTGCGAGGTTATTAATGTTTTCCAAATAACCCTGCATGTCACTTAATATTTCAAATAAAGGCAATATTTATTTTTCTGTCTCTATGAGAGTCAGAAGACGCATGTACACAGAAGATATAAGAGAAAGAGTACAGGTACAAGGTACAAATCTGCATTTTAAAACAGTTTCATGATTATATCATGTGTCTATTAAGTGTTTGTTTATATGTTTTTTGGTTTCAATCTTTTTTTTTTGATCGTTTGTAGGAGATTATTAAAGAATTTAAGAACAAGAAAACTAAAATGATTTTGGGTGATGATCAAATTAAATTTTGGTATGTTAAGTGTATCTTTGAATCTTGTAGATCAAAAATTACTTCGAGTGTTTAATGTATTTTTAATTTAATAAATTTTGTTTATTGGATTTTTTTGTACATATCTTTTATTTTTGATACTTTGAATTCTTTATATGTATAGATGGGCACTTTTTTCTTTAGAATTATTTTATATATCATTTTTTGGGTAGTTCTAATTTCGATACTGTGGTTTTATATGCTCCTCCCCATCCAATAATAGTTGTACGTATAATGCGGAGGTGTATATAGTTCCTTGAGTGTGTTTAATACTTGTTAATTGATCAGCGCGGTCAGCAAACCGTGTTCCACCAGGCGGCGTCAGGGTGTAACTATAATACAATGTGAACCGATAATCCCGTGATTTAATATTTGCTGAATATTAAACGCCCGTTTCGTCGTTTTAGTTTGACGACTGCTAATTTGCATTAATGTTGCTGCTTTTGAATAAAGCCATATTAAACAAAAAATGGAATTATCACACAATATTTTATGTACTGCAAAAAAATAAAGATTGCCAAAAAAACTAAGAATACGATGTTAATATAAAATAAAAAATACTCGTTTTACATTATATTAAAATAATCGGGTTTTTTTCTCAGAAAATTAATTATCGACTTTATTAATCTGAATTAAACAGAAATATTTTTAGGATAAGACTTAAGTGTATGATTAATTTTATTTATTTATTAAATTTATTTATGTCGGTAGGAAAAGGAGCCACTCATTTTACTAGAAAGAACCAGCTTGTAATACAGTGAAAACATAATATTAGGTCCTTACATATGAAATTGGCGTTTTGCCGTACTGGCAAATTTGATCTCAAATATATTCTCTTTGGTTAGGAATTCCAAATCCAAATTTATAAAGCTATTTACTCATGTATTTGTGTTTTGAAAAATATAATTCATTTGTTTTTTCCTCAATTGTTTTTTTATTTGCGTCACTCAGTTTACAAAATGAAAAACTTGAAATATCGCGTTATTTACGAGTACGAGTTCCACCGTGGCACCAGTGCTGCAGAAACGGCTCGAAGGATTAATGATGTGTATGGCGACGGTGCCGCAAAAGAAAACACAGTGCGTTTTTGGTTCCAAAGTTTTCTTTCTGGAAATTTCGACCTGCAGAACAAGCCCCGTGGACGGCCGGAGACCAAAGTTGATAATGAAGAATTGAAGGCTATTGTGGAAGCGGATCCATCGCAAACCACATACGAGTTAGCTGCAGGCTGCGGTGTTAGTGATAAAACTGTTTTAATTCACTTGAAGCAAATTGGTAAGGTGAAAAAGCTTGAAAGGTGGGGTACCTCACGAATTGAGTGAAGCAAATCAACAAACGCGCGTTGACTGCTGCGTTGCATTACTCAACCGGCACAATAATGAAGGGATTTTAAATCGAATCATTACCTGTGATGAAAAGTGGATTCTGTACGATAATCGGAAACGCTCATCGCAATGGCTGAACCCTGCCGAACCAGCCAAACCATGCCCCAAGCGAAAATTGACTCCAAAAAAAGTTACTTGTGAGCGTTTGGTGGACTAGTGCTGGTGTCGTTCACTACAGCTTTCTTAAATCTGGCCAGACGATTACGGCAGATGTCTATTGTCAGCAACTGCAAACCATGATGGAAAAGCTAGCTGCTAAACAACCGAGGCTGGTTAAGCGCTCTAGGCCACTGCTGCTTCATGATAACGCTAGACCACACACTGCACAACAGACGGCTACCAAATTAGAGGAGCTTCAATTGGAATGTCTAAGACATCCACCGTACTCTCCGGACCTTGCCCCAACAGATTACCATTTTTTTCGAAATTTGGATAACTTCTTGCAAAGGAAAAAATTCAACTCCGATGGGGCAGTCCAAACCGCCTTCAAAGATTTTATTGATTCCCGTCCGAATGGTTTTTTTAGTAAAGGGATCGATGAACTACCTAAGAGATGGCAAAAGTGCATAGATAGCAATGGTTTATACTTTGATTAAATAAATATATTATAATAAAAAAAATCGGCTTTATGTTCTTCCCATACTAAACGCCAATTTCATATGTAAGGACCTAATATTACAAACATAAAACAAAAAAGTATACATATTACTAAAAATTAATTAATTAATTGAGGGTGGTATAAAATATGGATACTAAAAACAGAAGGTATTATTGAATACAAAAGCAAAAACGATATAAAAAAGAATAAAGGTAAAAAAAATATGTATGTTCGCGTAGGTATATTAAATAATGAAAAAATACAATATCGTAATCGTAATTTTTGCAATCACTAAGATCATTTTCCAGATTAATTTTTTTTTTTTAAATTGAATGTTTTGAAAGAATAATTTGGCATGTTTTTATTACCCCGATGTATATAAAATATTAAAATACATTATACAAGATGATTTAAATTAACTAGTTTTTTAAATACATAGATATTAATATATATTAAGAAAAGATTTCACACAGTATTTCAAAAATTTATATAAATATATGACATATATGAAACTATATAGTAAATTTTACAAAATAAATTATTATTACTTTAAGCTCTACATCCCCTGATGGGTCATGGTCTCCTCACGAATCTTCTTCCAAAAATAAATAAAAAAATTATAATTAATAATATGAAAAAAAAATGCATAACTATGGAAATTTTACGGTGAATACTGATAGAACTAAGCATGATGATTAATCCTCGTTAATTGTTTTTAAATATAAAACTTTAATAAATATAGTGCAAAGCGATGAAAATGTATGGCATACAATGCAGTTTCAAGCGAAAAAACCGCTGTGTGCGAAAACCGAAATAATTCGGAGAAAAGGACCATCACGGTAAAAATAATAAAACACCAATTAAAAGCTTATATAAGACAAAAAAAAGTATGCTTCCAGGATATAGCGCTGGAAATAAGTGCTAAAGATCTCGCGGAGAAAAAGAATAACCTCAACCCTGGAGTGACTTTCCATGATCCATCAATTTTTTGGGTAAATCACCACAAAGAAGATAATAACTGAAAATGTGGAAGCTCGAAGAGAAAGTAGATGATATTTTCTGGTCACTGGTAATAGAGTTCTGTCAGTCAACTAATGTGAATTAAACATCTATGGTCAAGAAACCCATAGATGTTTCATGCATAGTTTTTGAACACACATTCTTCGGGCAGAATAATAGGGAGATGGTTACAAGAGGTTTAGTGTATGAACATTAAGACTATCGAGAAATCACAATCCTCAATATTAAGGATAAAACGAGAAAAAATTTTCTTAAAATAAGATTACCTACTAATTATATATCTTATTATTTTCTACTTAATTTGATCATATTTAAAATACAATACGTTTTTTAAATATCAAGTAGGTACATTTAAAATAAAAATTGAGAACATACAAATATGTAAGTGAAAATATAAAAGACAGATAAAAAAGTGATAATGTAGACGGTATAGATATACCATTAAATATCATTCGACCCTTGATTTAAGTTTTTACATTTCTTGCATATCTATTTATATTATACTTTACAGTGTTGCAACGTAATTTTACATGAACTACCCAGTTTTTTAAATTTAAATTCGAGCTCTTTTATTTTAAATAATTCTTATAAAATTATATTTCTTACAAATTTTTTCAACCACTTTACACCGATTTCAGATTTCCATCTTTATTCTCAAACACTTAAAAATTAATTATCTCTCCATTTTATAATTTCCGCTAATTCAATCTGGAAAAAGTACTTCTATTGCTTTTCAGTTGAAATTTTTTAAGTATGTTTAAGAAAAATTACCTTCGCTTCATTTATTATATGTCAGAATCTATTGAATTTTTGTATACACTATTTTTTGATTATAATTTCTTGGGTTCAATCTAATTAATATTTCAAAGAATTATAACCTTAATAATAAATTCACCCTGTTCCACCACCTAAATTTCGCTGTTCATGAAAAAATTAAATCATTTTATAAGCCTTAAAGACCATTTAGGTGCATCATAGACACAGTCCATTCAGGTAACCCTGTCTTGAGCTACAGTCATAAGAAGTAGAAATTAAATTTTGTCTTGACAGTTATTTTGAATAACTTAAATAAAACATAAGAGTTTTAAGGGTGAAATATGCCGAATTTCCATTTTTTATATTGTAGCAAATTATCATGTTGCATTTATCGAATGCATTAATTTGTTCTCTCCTAAATGTTAGATTTATTTTTAAAATTATATTTATTAATTAACGCTCTAGTGGGCTTTTACATGTACAAGAAATTAAAAGGATTTTTATATACCTAACATAAAATACGTTTTACAGTAAGTAATTAAAGTATAATTATGTTGATAAAACATATTTAAGATAAATGAACAATATAAAATAAATGAACAATATATATAAATGATGACACGTACACAAGCAGTGATAATTAGAAACCCTTAACAAATTAATAATAGAGTAAGAGTAACATAAAGATAATTAAACCAATATACCAGATAAATACGATAAGAAGATAAAATAAACCAAAAAATATATATAAGAGATAAAATGAAAACATATTTAAAGGGAAATTAACAATAATTAGATGATTCGGTTTACTTTATTTTTCATAATAATCATGTAATTAGAAATTATGATTTGTGGTAGATTAATTTGATGTGAATAGAAACAATTTCAACACAAATATATCAGAAATTACTAAAATGTTTGCGCCCGAAAAATATCATCTGAATAATATAGCCTGTTATTTAAGCCTCGCACCACAGCCTCTAGACCGTTCCAAAAGCCTCTGGATGCTTCTTTTTTCTTAATCGGAACATTGTGCATTAAGATGTTCAAAAATTTTCCGCAGCTGTAAAACGTAATTTCATTTATTTATTTATTGTGTAGTTCAAATTTGACAATATTTAATTTTAATTTAACGTTCATTATACAAGGTTGAAATCAACGATGGCTCATCAAATTAATTTGTTATTAGCAAATTATTTTTGCACATCTTTTTGATGTCAATTATCTGGAAATATTCAAGTTTGTGTTTACTGGGGTATTATGCCGGGTTGTAACGACCTTTTGGGCCGACGTTTCGGATCCCATTGCAGGGTCCATCATCAGGGTTGAATGTTGAATGTTGGTGTTGTGGTTAAGTATCGGCTTGCAATACCGTGCCGAAGTCATGATGTGTTGTATTGTGTTGTGTGTATGATTCATCTGTTGTCTGATCAGTATCTCTGCGGAGTCTGCGACGAGAATGACTTTGAAGCGCCGGATACCAAGATGTTTTTAATTTGAGACCATCATCTCTGTTAATATTTATCGGGTGCTTGTAGATTTCAAGTGCTTCCTTGATAAGACGCACATGGTGACTCTCAGGCTTTCCAAGGATTTTCGGTTCGAATGCAAAATGATGGCCGGTATCCAGAAAATGCTCAGCCAGTGCTGATTTTTCTGGATGACCGAGTTTACATGCCCGTTGTGCTCGTTGACCCTTTTGGAAATTGTCCCACGTATACTTTATCGCAATCTTGACAATCGAGTCTGTACACACCGTCTGTTTCTAAAAAGGTCGTAACAACACGGCATAATACCCCAGTAAACACAAACTTAAAGATTCTGAGTGGCCGTGAAAACCCAAGAACATTCTTATCTTGAAATATGTTATATAAAAAATTGGACTGTTTGTTGTGTACTCTAGTAATCAAAAGACCAAAAATAACTCAAGTTTTGCGGAAGGAAGAAAGCACCGCTGATGTAACAGAAAGTAAGTTTGACAGTCGTTCCTATAATCCATCAATCTTATAATATGATTCAGTTTACACAATCTGCGTGGGCGTGTATGCTTGTGCGACGGAGCGGGAATTTCAAACGATTTCTAAGGACTCAAGATTGAAAAGGGATGTTTTTTTTTGCATTCTTTGTGATTAGATTTTGATTCTGTCGACTTTTTGAAAGGGAATATTTTATAAAAAAAAATTCTTCCGGTGATAAATATTTTCTCAGTCAAATTATATCGCGCCTTAGAAAAAATATTGCAAAGCTAACATCTTTCAAAGCGATAAGATCAAAAAAATATTGGATTGATTTATAAATACGTGCAGTTTTATTATTGTAGTTGAAATGTTAAAAAATCTAGTTAAACCGTTACTCTCAACTCAAACTAAAAATACTAAATTTCGGGGTTTTGCATTATTATTTGCTTTGTTCTCTTCAGATTTTTGAGGACTTTGAGATGTCACTCCGTTTTATGTATCTCAAGACTGGTTCTTGCTGGTATAATATATTTAGAAGTGACTTGTGTTTAGACTACCAATGTTTCATATTTTCAGAATCTCTGAAATCATAAGCTAAATTAACGTAAGTACATATAAGAGAGCTCGTCATTACATAATTACTATGTATTAATAGATATTATGTCCTAATTTCTATTTAGATAGCAATTGTTTAATTTTGCGAAGAACTATTGATGAAAAAGTATTGATGAAGTATTGATGAAGTCATGAACGTCTACATTATTTTGAAAAATTTTCTCTTTCAATATGTTTTGCATTACCATTATTAGATTTCTACCTGAACAGGTAAGATATATTAAAAAACTTTGCTTTAAAACCAAATTGATTAATCAATTAGAAAGACATACAGAAAAATCAAATCCACGAAAAAATATTTGGCTGCTACCGGGATTCAAACCAGGGATCTCCTCCTATCCGGGGCAGGCGCGTTATCCAATTACACTATCGCGACCTTGTACATTTACGTGAATATTACGACCTTATATGTAAGTCTCATTTATTAATTGATTAATAGTTATTATCCATTTTTAGAGCAAACCACTTTTTCTGGGACGGTAGGCACAAATTATTATACGTAACTATCGCTAGGGACGCCAGAATTATCCAGTTTAATTCATTATTTATTTTGGACACATTTGATACAACACACATTTATTATATTCAAGAACAATAAGAATATGTTTGCTTTTTTGTTTGCTTTGTTTGCTTGCTTTAACTTGAAAATAATGCATTGAACACAACATACGTTTATCGAAAAACTTTCATATGCTTTTGAGCTCTGTATAAAATAATTATGTTTCTTCTGGTTTCTTACTTATAATAGAAGGATTTATTTCTTCGTACCTTAATTATAATTTTGATTTACTACTTTTGTAGGGTTAGAAAAAAAATGTGGTTTTTGTAATACAAAATAAAATGTACCTGATATATTTTTGCCTTTTGTTTCAAAACTAATGTCGTTCTTCTTATGGACCACTAAATAGTGTAACATGTATATGTCTTTATTTATTATTTAAATAAAAAACATGGTGCGCTCAAGGCAATACAAGTCCTAGGTATATATTAGATTGTAACCTTTACAAAAATATTTATTTTCATGATAATTATTTTTAATATATGGCTAGATTTAACATACATAGCGGGTATAAACAACAAGAAATTACACAGAAATAATAATATTATTATTACAAGTTTATTCTAAAAAAATATATTTTTTAGTTCGACGACAACTTTGAAAAAATACACAAGAAATGTCACCGAATCCCCAAGGAACAAAGCAATACACTCAATTCTTTTCTAGAAGATAATATAAAGTTCAATATGCTTTGTATTCTTTGTAAGGCATTGCCTTTTCTCTGTGTATTGTATTGCAATAAAATTCTTTAGGGAGTTTACCGTCAAGGTAAAATAAAACTACATTTTTTTTGTAAATAATGGTTTGCCTAAGTACAATATTTTTATCTGTATATTGTATATAAACTTATTTGCACTATATTATACCAAAAATTTAAATTTACATTTTTTTAGTTTCTATACTTTATACATATGTCTACCTTAATATACCTGATGACCTATTTCTACGGATGAGACTTTGATTCCTGAGAGTCGTTTAAGTACTTATAATATATATTTTTACGCATCGTGCGTTGCTTTGTGTAGAGGGACCACTTACTTAAGCCAGCCCACACAGATTGTAAGCCCTGGGATATCATATAAAAAGACTTCACTCATCTTTCTCATATTCATTGTTTGATCTCTGTGGGACTTCTACAATTTATCAATTAAATTTCTACGGACTTTGTTTTCTGAGAGTAGGTTAAGCACTTATAAAATCTACATATTTTCACGCATCGTATGTTGCGTTGTATAGAGGGACCACTCACCTAAGCCAGCCCACACAGATTATAAGCCCTGGGATATCATATAAAAAGACTTCACTCATCTTTCTCATATTCATTGTTTGATCTCTGTGATGTCAATTAATTAATCATCCCTCTGGGGACAAAATCCAGTAACTGCGTTCTTAGAACATACCTACATATAAAATAAGTTCAGGTATCTTGGATATATAATTTTTATACAAATTGAATCTAGGAATCAAACAATGCATGACTATGATGAAAATTCTGTCCATGCATTGTGGAATGTCCACAGTAAACTAGGAAGAGGCGGTGCAGTTTTCGGCATTTGCATTTAATATTTATGTATGGTGTGGAAATGTTCTCTCCGAAGCCTAGGAACAGAAGACAAATTGATGATTTTGGAATGTAGTGCTGGGTATAACGTGGACAGACGAGTAAATGTATCTATTTATGTTCTCATTCAGGAACTACGCTTCAAGGATAGGCTTTTTAACATTTGCCTAAGATAAATTTTTTTTTTTGACACTGCGAGAAAAGAAGATTGAAGATTCGCGAATAATTGCATATGCCAAGAGAAAAAAGCAACAGTGGTGACAGACATTGATTTGCAGAATGCCATGAAAAATGAAGGAATGTATACATGAAGATCACGGATCTCAGTTATGTCTAGATTGTATTATTGACAATTATTCCATTTATTTTACATGAATTTTATGCTATTCGTTAGAAGAGCAATCATTTACTCAAAATCAAATTAAACATCAAGTTATTGCTAGACTAGACAGATGCTGTTAGAGAAAGCAACTCGTATAATATATTAATATATAATATATTAAGATGGTTGATCAAAATTTAAGCTGGAAAGTCTATTCTGTAACCTATTATTGATCTGTGTTTTAAGTAACATTAGGAACATTGCACTTATGAATACGTAAACACTGATATACCTATGCCTGTTAAGCTAAATGCCTATCTAATCTTATATTATTGATGGATTTTGCATTTACATTGTAGAGATTCATAATTATAGATTATTGAAAATATTTAATCAAATTTACTTTGTTATCTCTGTCTAAGTTTTGACAATATTTTAAAAGATTTAGAATCTCTATCAAACATTGTGTAATAAGTTTACTCACCTATCGATGAAAGATTCTGATTCAAGTAGTAAAAAATTAAAATAATATTTTAAAAACTCTGGTACAGGTAACATAGTAAATACAATTAAATATTTTAAATTTACTTTTGAATCTTATTTGTTATCTTATTTTTGGTGGAGTGGCAAAATGTAATCTCATAAGAATATAAAAATAATAATAATAAGTTTTATTCGTACCTTATTTTGTATTATGTTACACTTCGACTGCCTAACTAGAAATTACCCGTTTGAAGGCAGTCGACTATTTACAGAGCAAAAAAGAATTAAAAAATATAATTAATTATGAATTACAAGGATTTTTTAAGTTAACGAATATATAATAAATTTAAATCTGATAAAATAATAAAAAATAGAAATACAGAATAAACGGTAAAGATATACAAAGCAAAAAAGAGAATTTTTTAAATTAACAAAATAAGTAATAAAAATTTATAATAAGCAGAAAATATTGAGGAGAAATACACAACTTTACACAAGAATTCATTTTAGAATTTTCTCAGATAGTTCTCATCGTATATCAATGATCCCCCTATTTAATCATCAATATCCAATTATGTGTTTAACATGTTTAACGTAAAAAAAGATAAAAACACAAATGAAGAGCTAAACCATTATGTGACTGTTTTTATAATAGAATTTGATTGCTACGATAATAAGCAACTGAGATTTAACTTTTAAAGATTTTGTTTCCGAGATCTTAATTAAGTTTTCAATAGAATTTATTTAAAGCAAGCAGATACTTTTCACGAATAATCATCTATACAAGATCACCGCTTACAGGAATCATACCTGATTTTCCAGAACTCAGTAAACCTATTTTTAATATAATTTATTTGAAGCAAGCAGGATTATCTCATCACTAATAGGTGGCTTTTTTCGAGAGTTTAATTAACTTAATTTTCAATGGAATTAACTTCAAGAAAGAAGGTATTAGTTTTTTTTTTGTTTTTGACGATATTTGAGGAACTGATTTCGTTAGTGTTTTTGTTGAATCGTTTGGGGTTAAGTTTTCGACCTCTGTGTTTATTCGGTTCAATCTTCTTTCCGAAAAAATGAAGCACTTTATTTGTCTGGGGCGTGCGCGACAATACTTCGTGATTACATTTTTATACCGAGAAATAAATATTGACAGACAGGGCGCGACAAAACACACTGACACGGTGTCACATTTTGTTTTTATATGGTCGTTCGGCGACTTTACGGGAAATATAACGGCTCCTCTTCTTGTTTATTGGTTTTCTCCTCTGTTATTACGATTTTCAGCGTGGCTTTATATTTTGACTGAAAGAATAACATCATTCAAAACTTCAAACAGTGTAACCCTTGTACGCATCTCTATTAAAAAAGTAACCCATAAAAACCAAGTTTTTATTATACACCCTGTCTTTGTTAAATATAACAACAATAGTAGCTTGTTGGTCTTGTGGTTAGGACACTCGCCTCGTGATCCAAAGGTTGCGGGTTCGAATCTCAGCCCAGACTAGCAAGTTAGTCCTATTTTCATAGCACAAGCATTTATCTTATTTTGAAAATAGTAAGAATATTGATGTGACACGTATTCTGTGTTCACATCTCTATTTAAAAAAAAAAAAAAAAATTAAAGATGAATTAAAACATAAAACATAACACTAAACTTACAGTAATTTAATATATTTCTAAAATGTCAGTTGTGCTTTGATAAGACACTTCATGCTTTGAAGATTAAATTCTAAAAACGTTTGTCAGTCAATTTAGATTTTCGACATTCGTAGTGAAGTACCTATTATGCATACCGACGGAGTAATTCAAATATAGAAAATATTCCGCGACGTTATCGGGCCGCCGTAATCAAACTTTTCTAATGATTCCAATTTGAAAAACCAATAAAATTTCTAAAAATCCGAAATTATACTATGATTATTAATTTTTTTTAACGAAAATTTGTTAGGTTTTCTTGATCGTCGCCACGAGTCTACTTGCCAAATTTCAGCTCGATTAGATCACGGGTAAATGGTCAAAAATCAATCCAAAGTTTTTGTTGATGGCAAGCCGGCAAGAAAGCAGACGCCACGGGTTAATATAAAGGGAGTAAAAATAAAGTTGTTTTTTCAGTAGGTGAAAAAAATTAATAAACGTGCGTTAAATAATGGGTGGAAATGGCGAACTTTGCATATGTGTAAAGTGATCACCTAAGCCAGCCGTACGATAGGTAGTAAGCCCCATGTACAACCAAAAACTTATATACCTACTTTCCCATAAATATACAGTTTCGTCCCTGTGAGACATATATATATACATTGATTGATTAATATATTTATTTTTAGTAGGTACTTAAGTTTCAGTAGGAACAGAATCTCTCATTAACAGGTGATGTAATAAACTGGCGCATTTTTACATTGATTAGGTTCAAATACAAACAATTATTTGTTAAGGTACTGACAAAATGAGATGAAGTTACTGGTGTGACGGTGGTTGTAACGGAAATATTGAGAGTAGAGAGAAATTGTTAATTAATGCAATATTGTTACATAAATTAACAAGATTTTAAATTTATTTTAATTTCCAAATTTTAAAATTATTCATTTTACTTATTGTTATGTGTAGATTTTTCGAATAAATATAAATAAATAAATCATTAACCCTTAACGCGTGACGAGATGGAGAAGTTTAATATCACAAGTAATGAAAATAATTTCTATGATGTGGTTCGATAATTCAGAAAAATTATTGCTATTTACACAAAGACGATGTTCTCTATTCTAACGTTGAAATTTCTACAAGTCTGACCGCATAAAATTTACAAACATAACGAAGATAATGTTTTTCACCTAACTTAATTATTAACATGATAATCTAAAAAAAATATTTAATTTTTTCATGTAACTCCTCAGTAAAAATACAAATAAATGTCAACTATCACGAGAGCTGTAGGCTGAAACAATAAAACAAATTGAAATACGTTCCTTCATGTATGTTATTTTTGAGATTTCGGCTTGTTTTCATGCCGAAATATCTTTTTTGTTTTTTTATTTGTTTCCAATCTACTTACATTATATTGATTTGTTTTCTTTTCTATACCTACTTAAGAGATAAATCCATGTCACCATAATAAAAGAAGCCAATTTATATTTTTCCCGTTTTTAATGTGACTCTACAGGAGACAAATAGATACTAAAACTCAATGTCTCTATAATGTATCGATTACATCTGACTCCAACCAAATTACATTGCAATCTTTCATCTTTTTTCCACTCTTACAGGTCATCATATTTGGCTCAAAGTTATCCCAAGAAATCGTATTTCCTAATTTTGCTTTAACCCACAATGTGGTCAGAAAATCGAGAAATCTTTTGTTTTCTAACCTAGATAGAGATTTTTGTGATTGGATTTGTTAAAATTAGTGCGACGGGATATTAGTCCGAGTAAAATATTAGTGCGTTGCATTAAACATCTATAAACATCAACATCTATTTTTTGCTAGTTATTATTTCGGATACTTTAAAATAATTTTAAAAATAACTGCATATTTGATAAACCGTAATGAAGCAAAACCGTCCCCACGCAATATAAAAAATCGAGATAAACTTATTTGTAACTGATTTAAAAGCCAGAGTTAAGATTTTAAAATTGATATTGTAACAAGATGTTACCAAGCAGGATAGGTCTGGGCTGGGTAGCATTTGGTAAATTGAAATACTTGTTTGAAAATAAATAAATCCCAGTTTGCCGGAAAAGAAAAATGTTAGATACATATATCCTACCGATGTTGACACATGGCCTAGAAATAGCAACACTAACAGAAAAAAGCATACACAAATTAAAATGTACACAGCGGGAGATGGAAAGGCAGATGCTTGGCGTGAGCCTTCGAGATAAAATCAGAAATGAAGAAATAAGACGCCGAACAAAAGTTGCCGATATTATGGACCTTATAGCGAAAATAAAATGGCAGTGGACTGTACATATGGTTCGACAGGAGGATACTAGATGGGCACCCTGAATCCTGGAGGCCCTGTACGAAAAATAGAAGCGTTGAAAGACCTCCGAAAAGGTGGTCCGATGACAATGTCCAGCATGCAGGAAGAACCTGGATGCAAAGGGGGAGAAACAGAGATGAGTGGTAGAAAATGGAAGAGGCCTACATCCAGCAGTGGAGGGAAAAATGCTAAGGAAAAAGAAGAAGACAAGATGTTAGAAATAAAATTAACCGCACACGACCGATGGGTTGAATCACTTTAGAAAATTTTTAAAAAACATGGAAGTCTGTTGAATGCACGTGATTTTGCGGGAACGTTCCACGAATCGAGGATCTCATAAAGCGACTCAGTTGCTACAGTTCAGTGTACAAATCAGCGGGTGATCTGAATGAATAATTGGTTAGTGATTATGTACCGGAGTACCTATTCGCGTGCGGAATATACTCGAGAGACGATGAGTGTAAATTTCTTAATAATGATATCGCTAAGTTTATGTAACAGTGATTTTGTTTTCAATAAAACATATATTGTTTAATTTCGTCTCCCACTGTCTTAAATGTGCGATTATATCATTTTGAAAAAGTACATATATATAATACAACATGCACACAAGCTTTAATCAACAGACAATTTTCAAATGAGTTAAGAGCAGTATCATCAATTCCAAAGTGGTAGTTTTATTTCTATGCCACCGATGTTATAAATATGTTTTTAATTATTTTATGAGAAAAAATAAAAGAACATGTTTTTCGGAGGATGTACACTTCTCCGCTTGCAAAATTTCCTATAGATGCAGTCTAAGATATTTTTTGGTTTTTTCATACACCATTTATGCTCACTGTCGGTTATGAGGCATGTTGTGAGCATGCGATTGGAATATATTAAATAATTTTAAAAAATATTTTCACTTTCTTAACAGACGTAAAATATTTAATAATTTTCTTTATAATTAATCAATTTATTTATATATTTCTTCATATATCAGCACCAGATGGGCTTTCTACAAAATATTTATTAAAATAATACAGTTTACAAAATTACTTAAAGAAAATTAGTTACAAAAATATCTCAACAATTGTCCAACAACTGTAGTATACTCTAATGTTGTAACCCATAACACTATTTATCGATTGTATTTATAACTTTGAATTACGAAAATAAACGATTGGAAGGAGAATAAATACAGTACAAAAGATAAGAAAATAATTTATAAATCATAGAACAAAAAATTCAAGATTTATGATGGAAACATCTATGCCAATTTTTTTTTAAAAGTGTAAAAATAACATAAGGAAAATAAATGTAATAAATATTTCTTTGAAAATTGCAAACTCTAGTGCAATATTTATTCAATATTAGTTTCATGATAACCCTATTATTCTACATTTATAGATATCCTAAATTATTTACCTGAGGGGGGTAGTAGGAGTAATATTTTTAAGAACTAACGTAGTGGAGCCGCTACTACTACACATAGAATGGTCTTAACTAAGGTGGAATTGGACGTGTCTTGTAAATTATATAGCAAACGTCTAAATTGCATCCATTTGGCAACTCAGGAAGGAAAGGACAAGAAACATTAAAAGTTCTCTGAAGACAGGTTGGGCCTTGATTGATCAACAAGTGCCAAAGAGGTGTAAGACAGGCAAAGATGACGCTTGCGGGTCCCTTCTGCTGGTAATCTTAACAAAAATGATAGTGGTGAACTATTTAGAGTGTTTAAAACTCTACAACACGTCATGAGGGATATTTTTCCGAGGTCCAGACTAACTAGAGAATTAAAAGTAGCTTGTTGGTCCTGTGGTTAGGACACTCGCCTCGTGATCCAAAGATTGCGGGTTCGAACCTCACTCCAGACTAGCAAGTTAGTCCTATTTTCATAGCACAAGCGATTAGCTTAGTTTGAAAATAGTAAGAATATTGATGTGACACGTATTCCATGTTCGCATCTCTATTTTTAAAAAAAAAAAAAAATCTTTTCCAACCAAACAATAATTTGCATAATCAAGGTCATAAATTATTCCATCTTCTTAAATTCAGAACGGATGTAATGAATATGCATACGATAACGCGTGATATGCAGCTTTTAAATGAACTGAGCGACCATTTCGTTGCATTTAATGACATCATTAAATGCACCAGACAGAAGATTACTTCCAAATAAAGTACTCGTCATATAAATTGCAAGGTCATGCAGTTACTAAAAATAACAAAAAAAAATGAAATAACTGTTATAAATACATAAACGCCAGAGGAAGTCAGATAAATTTATTGTGACATCACCAGAAATCTAACATGGGAAAATAATGCAGAAAAATAAGGGACAAGTCAGTAGCCCGGGGCCAAGTCTCGCCTTAGTCAGGCTCTGGCCCACGTCGCTTCGCGAAAATATTCCACGAGAGCGAAATATAATAATTCACACATCCCACCGAACCCCCCGGCTGATTAATGCCTCCATCATTATGACTTATTGGCCGCGCAAATGGGATTATTTCTTCCATTTTATTTACGTAACTAAAATAAATAGTCATCGCCTTAATAAATACAACAAATACTTAATTGGATTCTCCGTCATTTGTTGGGGAGGCAATCCGGCAATCAATCCAGAGGCGGCGCAGGGTGGAGAAAATGATATACCGCGTACACTTTACGGCCCTCACATGGCGCGAATGGCGCACGATCGTTCAACGTTATGTGAGAAGAACATTATATTTTAAATACTATTTATAAAGATATTACGTAAGAATCGCATGTTTGAACTTTACCATTTCTGAGGTTATCCATGCATTTAAAAATTTTAATATAAATATTGTATTATTATAAAAAATTACTTGAATGTTTAAATTTAAAATTGAATGTATAAGATCCAACTTGCGTAGATGAGCATTTAATTTCTATATTCATTGAAGCCAGTTTAATCTTTATTTTTACTTGCATAGAATCGGTAAACTTCAGATTTATTTTATATTGCTGAGCGAACAGTGAAATAATAATCAAATACGCACATAACGGCCCCACGTTGGGCGCCAATGTGACATGCACTCGGTCATGGAGTGTGGTTTTCGATTCCCTCAACTGAATAAATGCCTGAAAGAATGGCAAAACTCAGACCTACCGCCGAAGGGAATACATATACTATCCACAGCTGGCTAAAGAATTCGTGATACCGTCTAAGTCAGTAATGAGAATCTGGAAATGCATATCAGAATTAATCAATTTTTTTTCAGTAGCGATTCCGTAGAATGTAAATAAATATGGTATTAAATGGCAACATACATCTAATAGACAAAGTATAGTCCATTTCATGAAAAGCACTGTAAAACTCGTAAATAATCTTTTAAAATATCATTGTCTTTTAATTTTTTTATTCAAAAATGAATATTTAAACCACCTGTGAACCGCAGCTGAGACCATTTGTGATCAAAAAAAAAATATTATATTTCAACTACACATAAAATATTTGAGTTATTTATCACTCCCGTAGTTTCGGGATTACTGATGATATGTGGGACTTTTTACAGGACTGCTTTTCTCGAAACTGTAATATGTAATAAATAACTCAAATATTGTGTTTGTATACAGACCCCCAATATTGTCGAAACTTAGAAATGATAAATAAGACAAATATTGTAGAAACTAATGGTAAAATAATGATATAAGAGGCGAGTGCAGAAGGCAATAGGAATAGAGGGCATCTGTGAAAGACCTGGTATTGGAGGATGGACCTGTTAAAAGCCAAAACAATCGTAGAGCACGCAAGAAAAGATGAATAAATCAAGTCGAAGAAAAATTCTATCCTCTGTGCCTACCCTTATGAGAAGCGGCATGATGGTTAGTTAGTTGTGTGTGTGTGTTTGAAGTATCAATAAAAAAATATTTTAAATTAAAATTTTTCACCACGAAGTGATTATGAAACCATTGAAGCATTTGCGATTTTAACATATTTAAAGTTTTTATCATGGGAAGTTCTAATATTTCAAAACGTAATATTTTTACACTCGTGTGATCCTCTTTTTTCGTAAATGGTTTAAAATGGGTCATAAGATCGAATTTTTATATAATATACATTTACATTTTAGTACAATTATTATTAACATTTAAACTATTAAAAATTTTAATGTATATCTATCCTATAAACAATAGTAAAACTCTTTTAAAGATATATTTATTTTGGCGTATTCAGGATAAAAAAAATATGTTTAAAGTTGCGCACGCAACTAAGGACGACATATTGAATTCTTGTCAGCGCAGTCAGATTCTGCTTACATGCGAGGTCATGAATGATTCGATCGTTTTTTGTGTAAATATAACTTCTACTGCGCTTACATGATTACACGCACGTTTTTTTAGAGAATGGTTTTCTTTTACTTTCAGAATATTTTGTCTACTTTTATTAATTTATTACTCTTGTATTATATATTTTATCTCTAAATTAAATGAATAGGACTGTTTTCACTACATCCACTGGGAATACAGGGTATCCTCGTGCCTTAACTTCAAACAGCGTGTTAAAATTCGGCAAACCCAGCAAAATTGTGTGTAAATGATTTTAAAACAATGTGAATTTTACAGGTAAAACTGGCTAAGCCGACAGTTCATTCCTTATGAAAATAATTTTAAAATATTACTTTTTTGTATACTAAGCTTCGTATGACAGAACGTATTTTCAATGCTTGTATTTTGTTACTAAACGACAAACCAAAAAATATTTTTTAAATTCACTGAAAACGATATTATGGTAAATGTATGAACAAAACAGAAAAACTAATACCCTTCACACAAGAGCAATGAAAATGATATGAAATCAGATATCTCAAACAGTTTTATAGCATTAAAATGCAATGTACCAGACAGACTATGAAAATTGGAAGTATAGAAATTAATGTTGCTTGAAGAAATGAACTAAAAAACGCCAGAGGTAAGATAATTTTTTTGGATCTTTAAGAAACACGGAATTCACCTGTATTTGTTAAAGATTTATTGAGATAGACCTCAGTACAGTGCATGAAATTTTTATCAGTGGACAAATTCAGAGATCGGCTTAAAAATTCACTTGTACATTAAGTTTGATGCGATATGAAAACTCAATATGCCGAAGAAACGTACCATAAAACCATTAATACATGCCCGAAAGTGTAAAAATACGCTTATAATAGTATAGAAAGATTTGAAGTGATCAGAAGATAATAGACACTGCCATGGACCGGGGGAGAGCTATGTTTAGCTGCCGACATCGAGCGCCAAAGGTTTCAAGTAAAAAATTGCAATCAACGAGCAATTCAAGTAATAAATTAGAACGATATTTTCAATTGATATTTTTCGGGCGCGAACACTGTATACAATTCTTTCACATAGTGTTACTATTTTCAAATAAAGTTTAATTTTTTTCTTTTAAGCTCAACGGACTGTTATTTGATGTACGATAAACAAAATGCGTGAAATTAGTTGCCATGTGGTCGATCTCTGAGACATGATTTGCACACGTGTAATTTCTAGATTTATCTCCAAAAATCCTCATGGTAACAAATTCGGCACCTTGAAAAATGTCTCGTGTTGAAATCTCATTGAAGTTATATCTGTGGACGGACCTTTATAAGACTAACATATTAGATTTCTGTTGTGACAAAATATTATTAATAAACTTGTCAAATAAATGTAGGTTTTAATGACAGCACGACCGTAACTTTGGTTGATACATTTCAACAGGACTCTCCACATAATGTTCGGTAATCAATCAAGCTCAATTGGTTAATCACAGATATCAATGATTTATAGAGGTAAATCGGTAAACCTTCAACCTTTTTCATTACATGCTGAAAAGGTTATTTATTTTCTCCTATTTATTTATGAAATAAATTCCCACGCAGTACGATTAAATTCAATGTAAGTTTTGAATATAAAATTTGATTTCACTTTCCTCATAATTATTTTTAAGTGCTGTTTTATTTTTCAAACATAGTCATTTCGTTTTCTTTCCGTCCGTCTGTCTGTCTGTCCATAACTTCATGTAACGTCAGTAATTTCATTCAAATTCACAGCTAAAAAAACGAAATTAAACGGAGATGAGGCTTGAATCCTGGGTCAGCAAACCCGAACCGGCTAATTAACGATGCTGCCACCACAAAAACAATTAAATATGATAGTGAAATCACAGAATTCTATTAGTAGTTTTTGTACCGTGCGTGGATTGTTTAGAAAAAAAAAACGCTACAATTCAATAGTCGAAATTAAGAACGTATTTTCTTTTCCTGATTTTAAAGCCAACGCGGTTATTTTAAAATTGATATGCTTTGGTTTAATTTAAAACATAAAAACATATTTACAAGATCAGTTATCAATTGTTAAATTTCCATTTTTTAGCAGGTAATTTTTTTCAAACACGATGTTATCATCAATTGCATAGTGGCGGTTTTGTTTTTATACTCCTCGTATATGAACATAACAGGGTTTATACAAAATGTCTTCCCTTTTCGGGTAGTATTATGACTTTGTCTATAAAGGGTTTAAAGATGAAATAAAATTAAATTAAGATGAAAAATTTAATGAATTAAATCTTATTTTTAAATAATATGTGCAAATACGTATACAAGTTTATTTGGAAAACATTAATAACCTCGCAGGATTATATTCCTGCTTTCATTATGAGTCAAACATGTTCAAGCAACCATGACCTATAACTGTTTTCGACTATTAGAATAGTCATTAATAAAATAATTATGTGGATGATAAATAAATAATTACTAAGTAGTAACATGAAAACAAAAATATAGCATTTATGCAAAAGTAACCTTCTGAATTATATTTTTTAAATTACTATCAACATTTTTTGCTATTTATAATTTTTTTAATTTTTCCAACTATTGAAATTTATCGGTATTTTCTACAAATAAGTTGTCTTAAGATGGCATATTCTTGTTAATTTTATTTATAATATCACACAAAATCATTTTGCATTTATTGAGGAAGAAATATTTAATAATAATTTTCATATTGTTTTAGTACTTCAAAGAATTTATCCGAAAAAGAAAAATGTTTAAAGATTAGACGATAATGTCTTCAAAGATATATGCATGTTAGAAATCCAGAGAAACAGCAAAAGAGATCGATGGAGGAATATTATTAACAAACTTCAACCCCCCAGGGATTATACTGGTAAAAGAAATGATGATAAATGTTATTTCTTATTACTATGGCATTCGACAGAACTGAGTCTAATTTAAAAATTATGTTTATTCAAAAATTATGCGTATAAATATAAAAAGTCCTCTTAAAAACTTAGGTCCTACGTTACGAAAAATGAGTGATTCGATATCATTATCTTAATGAGCCATTTTTTACTCAATAAAAGCCATTTTATATCACCTGTCACTGTCCCCATTACATCACGCCATTTTGGTATAACACATACAAAAATATTTTTCTATTGTGGTGCGATACATACATCTAGTGAAAATAATTTTATTTTGACAGGCAAGTAGCCGGAGCTATGTGAAACATTCATTATTTTGGTTATTGTTCAACTTGAGGTTTCTGAGTGGTGCACCTCCATTTGACTTTTCAGCTCCGTTTCATGTTCTATTGAGAAAACTAAATGGGGCGCACAGGTTTCAAAATTTAGCTGTAGTACAATTTATAAGATTAGTTCCACTGCTCGAAATTCATTGAATTAGAGATCTGGATTGAGGCGGTAGGCAGTGAAAAGCAAAGTCAAGTGCTATTGTATCCCTTTATTATTATTATTATTATTATTATTATTATTATTGATAATGAGCAGGCAGCTTAAGCTGATAGGCCCATATAACTGTCTCTCATTTGAATATCCAGCCTATTCTTAAATTGGTTGACACTGGCTGCAGACACAACGCCCTCAGGCAAACTGTTCCACATATTGACCACTCTATTGTTTAATGCATGCTTTCTTGGGTTACACGAGAACCGAGACTTGTTCAACTTCAGGTGATGTCCTCGAAGGCCCACATTAGTGTTAAATGCAAACATATCTGTCATATTAGGAATATTGTAGTAGCCCGATAGAATCTTGAATGTCTCGATGAGGTCACCTCTTGCTCGTCGCTCCTGAAGAGTGGGCAGTTTCAATACTCTCAGCCTTTCCGCATATTCCAGGTTTTTAAGACCCAAGGGCAATTTTGTGGCTCGTCTCTGAACATTTTCCAGTAAAACTATATCTTTAACCTTACTTAGAGTACACATTCGTAGAGTATAATCGTTGGTTAGTTCCAACGGAAAATATATATGTCTCCCTTATAAAATGCGCGTAGATGAAAATCTGTATCTTAAAAACGCGTTATGATTACTGTTTGATCTGCGTCCGCGCATTTAATTTTGTTATTCACACAAAATTTGATACAGATTCTTTGATCCATTTTTTGGAATAGGCAAAAATCGAAGACGAGCCAAAACACGTGCAAGCAAAGCAGTTGTCAAAAATTAACTGAACATTCAAAGTGGCCGAACTTGTCGGCATAGGTGAGAGATATAAGTATCAACATAACGCCATAAAAAAATCGAAAATCGAATATACGTTACCTGCGTAAATTCCAAGTTCGCGATATTTTTTGAACAGACCATGTATGTGTACCTCTGTAAATATGTATACTTAATTTTTAACATGGTGTCTCATCTTTTTCGCACTTTTATATATCGACCATTATTGTTATGATTAATTGAAATAATAAATGTAAAATATTCATTTTTCCGACTGAAAATATTATAAGTCCACAAATTTGTGGCACCTAAGCGCGCGTTTCAATTTTGGCATCGTATGGGAATGTTTAAATAAGTAAATATTTGGCACTTTTTGTTAAGATGCTCGAATACTTATAGACATATTGACATATATTCAGGTACTCGTGTACACTATTCACTTAATATCATATCGGATATTGCGATCACGCACCTGCGAGCCTGAATCCTGAGTCCGCTCCTGTTCCCTGGGGAGATGATTTAGAATTCACGTCTCGTCACAGCGGGACTTGCTGCGACGTTCCACATTGTTGCATAAAAAAATTGTTGCGCCGGTAATACACTATATTGGCAGAGAAATTTATTATCACGCTTATAGCAGATAGTGGTGCCTTTAACTCTTAAAAGACTGTGCTAAAAAGACAACTTTGGGGACGGTGGAGTAACACAGCGTTACCTGATTAAAAATCGGCATAGTTTTTAATATGTGATAAAATATACATAAATACGATACAGATAAGACTTTTTAAAGGTCCCATTATATAATTATGTAAGGTAAAGATATATATTTGCATTATTGTAGTAAATTATTATAAAATCATGGCAAATGGAATTTGCGTGCGCTTCCGCTGACGTTTCATTAGCAACTGAATATAACGAAGCGGTCGCCAGCTCGCTTCAGTCGCATGCACTCCGTCTTTGTCTAACACGTGTTACCCGACTCTACTGTACTCTTTCAATATTGTTTTTACTTTCGCCAAAACCCAAGCAACCGCCATCTCTGTCCTACATGAAATGTATGGTATTGTCGTGCTCTTTCTTGCTAGATTTAACTGCGATGTACAATATTCTGCTTTCTCTTACAAACTGGCCGAAAATACGAGAGTAATGAATAAATATTTTTTAATTAAAAAATCCGTACATTCCTAACAGTTTAATTTAGTAATTTTGGTGTGAAAATGTCAATTCGATGATTACAAAAAATGTGACGTTTTAGTTTTCGTAAATAAGGTAGATATTTCATATTTTGTATGACAGGTAGACCTACGTTACATCACCGACACACAGGAGTTAAAAAATGAGGCAAAACAAGCAATTACTTTACATTTGATCTTTAGAAAATATTATTTTGTCACGACTTTTCAAAAATTGAGGACAATATCGCATAATTGAGCGGACTGAAATATTTTGGAAGAAAATACGCCAGAAGTTTCTAGAACTCGAGCGGTTACAAATTACGCGGAAAAGGCTCACGAGAAAACAGGTAGACAGAAACGAAACCTGAGATAAAAAGCGAAAGCGGCGACTCAGTGTGGCCAGCGAAACACATTGCGAGAGTACCTATCGAGCGTTCGATTGTGAATGAATGCAGTCACAGATGTGCGAATATTCCAAAATGATTATAAAATGTTCCACAGATAAGTGAAATTAGTCCGATTTATATAAAACTTCCAGGTAAGTTCGTGTTTAGCAGTGGCGTGCAGCGAATACAAGCAAAAAAGCTGTGCATTAGTAATGATTCTGGGAAACAAATATTAATTAAAAAATACTTACAACTAAATTAATTAACTAAGCTTATTACAACTTAATTTTTGGAAAAAATCAACCGGTTTCGGAAACAACGTTCCTTCGTTAGGGTATACTTAATACTAATTAAACTTTAAAATTTATGAAAAATCATACCTCGGTGTCAAGTGTCCAAATGGCTGTTTAAAACTGCTGTGAGATTGGCATATGCATGTATGTAATGTGTATCAAAAATAAATAAATAAATTCTGAAAAAAAAGTACGGTCTCGTGTGACTATATGAAATTTCACGTTTTTCTTATTAAAAAAAGTACAGAGCTAAAAACCCACTAAATAGAAACGATGAGAAAGTATTTGTTTTCAAATATGAAGAATTTGTATTAATTAAAAAAAAAACAATTTATACAAAATCACTATTTATTGAATTATCAACACGTTTCGGGGCCAATAGTCCCTTCATCATAATACAAAGTTTGGTAAGAAAAGTCTTACTACTCCCTTTCTTTTAACTCGTAGCTTTGCGGTTTGTTATCTGCCGGAAAAACTTTGGATCGATTCTTAACCCTTCTTCCATAATCCAATCGAGCTCAAACTTTGCAGGCTGATTCGTGACGACGATAAAAATGATCGAACTAATTTTCGTTTAAAAATTTAATAATTATAGATTTTTAGAAATTTTAATGTTTTTTCAAATTGGAATCATCACATGAGTAATGATACCGACGCGTGCAGTAGGCACGAAACCTGATTCAATGAGAAAGGGAGTATAATAAAAACTTGGTTTTTATGGGTTAGTTTTTTTTTATTCGTAAAAATAATGTTACCACAAAATTGTTACGCTGTTATTGAAAAATATATTAAATTAAATATACCTAAAGACAGATTTTTATGCAGCTATTTTTTTTATACTTTTCAGTTAAAATTATTAGTAAAATATGGTTAGTTTTCTTCACCATAGTCTTCGTTTAACTCGCAGAGAAAGTAGTATTTATCATGGTCCAACCTCTGCATATTGTGAATGATGGAGAGGATCACCGAAATCGTAACGAGGTTGGTTCATCGTGCTGATTATCTTCTGCTAGTTGATCCACAGATGATAGCAGTTACTTTATATCATACAATTGTGTAAATGACGTTAGTATTTTTTGCAGCAAACTGACGAGTCATTGCAAATATAAATAATTATAAATTATATTTATAATAATAAGAATATAATTTAATTAAGGAAACATATTCATTGTACTTGAAAAAAGTTGACGATGGCATCAAGGACGACATTGGTTTTTTTTTGGAAATAAGTCAGGTCCCAAAAAACCCATAAGCAATCAGCCTTTTCTCTGGATTTTGATGGTAAAATACAAAGTTACCGGCAAACCGTAGCAAAACGGTTCGCTGGGTACTTTCCGTCAGTATATAGGGATACAAAAGCATCATTAGACTCGCTTCGATTAGCCATACACCTGCTACTAATGTGGAGACCATATCGATATCCGCGGTGACGATGTGTGAAGTAGAAAAGTGTACAGACAAACTGAAAAACAATAAAGCTGCGGGACCAGATGATATTCCAGGTAATTGAAGTAATTAAATTTTGCTTGAAATACGTAAGCGCTCCGCTTACATATATCTTTAACATTTGTTTTCTAAATTCATCTTTTCCTTCATGTTGGAAGCTCACTAGAGTAACACCAATATATAAATCCGGAAAAAAGGAAGATGTCCAAAATTATCGACCGGTAGCGGTATTATCCGTTCTACCAAAAATACTGGAAAACCTAATTTGTTCAAGATTAAGTCGTCCCATCGCCGCCCTATTAAAAGGTGGCCAACATGGATTTTTATCAAAGAGGTCTACAACAACGAATCTCGATATATAGCCCTAGGATTGGATGCCTTAGCCAAGACTGATGTTATACACACAGATTTCTCAAAGGCATTCGACCGAGTTGATCCACGATATACTTCTAAGGAAGATACATCATTACGGATTAGACCACAATTTATTAAAATTCTTCGCATCATACTTGAAGGACAGATTCCAATATGTAGCTATAGAAGACAAATGTTCAACAGTTTTCCCAGCGTACTCAGGAATTCCGCAAGGATCAACCCTTGGTCCCTTACTGTTCTTGATTATGATAGACGATATACAAGACAGGATAAAAACAGCAAAATGTGTGGACGGATGACCCGAAAATTTATTCTAAGATTACGAGTACACGTGAATGTTTTAATTTACAAAAAGACTTTGATGCATTAGTGGACTGGACTGAAGAGAAAAAACTGTATTTTAATATAAAAAAAAGTGTGCATGTCTTACTTATAGTCGTTCAGTAACACCAATGAAGTTCGATTATACGATTAATATAGAAAAAATTTCACGCGTTGCTGAGATCAAGGATCTCGGTATTGCTTTTGATGCCAGACTGACTTTCTCAAGTCACTTAAACCAACTAGTTACAACGTGTTATGAGCTTTTAGGTTTCGTAACATATATATCAAAAGGATTTTCGAATGAAAAGTGCATCGAGCAAATGTACAATTTCATTATTAGTTCAAAATTGGTATATGGAATGGCAGTTTGGAGCCCACACCAAAGGAAATACATTTACATGATTGATCAGATTCAAAATAAATTCTTACGCTACTTATACATGCGCAGAACAGGAGAATATCCTACATTCATGAACCATGAAGTACTGCTAAGGGAATGCAACTACCGCAGCCTCGAGTCGCGCAGACAGGAGGGCCTAGTCATGTTGGGGGTTAAAATTTTAAGAAATATAATTGATGCTCCGAACCTACTAGAGAATTATGCCCAGTTTGTACCAAATAATTATTTCTGAAATCGAGTTCACGCGCTATTTCATGTCCCAAAACGGATGGAATGAATAAGCACAACATAACGCGTAGTGTGAAACTCCTAAATGAATTGCGATCATGCCGATGCAGAGGATTGCATCCATTTGATATACTTGCATTGTAAATGGAGCAATCTGTAATGCAAAAAAAGTAGCAAATGGCTGGCATAATTCTGAATTCACACAAAATATCAAATAAAATATTAAAGCTTTTAATAAAAAAAACTATTAAAATAATGTAAAAAAATAAGAGATACCTTTAAAGATAATGAAAAAGATAGTTGAAAGATTTTTATACCTAAGCAATGCCTTAAGTAATTTTTTAAAATATCCTTGAGTGTAAAGTGGATACACTTGTAAAATACCACTAATCAGTGTCAAAGATTGTATTCCCTTTCCTTAATTTCAGAATTTTTTCAAAAACATTTTTAATAAAAAAATTGTCTCTTGGGGATAGCGTCAATCTAAAAATAAGGTCGCTTACTGGCAGCTTTTGAGTCTCACATTTTTCTATAATCATAATAATTATTTTCACTTGAGCTGTGATGGAGAGTGACAGATATAAGAAGGCATCATCTTGACTCGAAACTCCTTGTCAGGCTTCAGCGATTGCAAATAATCACTTTAATAAAATCTTAAGTCTAAAAATTTTTTAATTTTTTCGATTTAACGTATCATTTCAAGTTATAGCTTATATTTAAATATCATGAAAATTAACTGAATTTATATTCAAGTTTACCTTTTTGTAAATTCACATAAAATGTTTATGTACAGATAAATACATAACTTGTAAAATAATAAATCTAATAAAAGGTATGATATAAGCTCCCAACTCTTCTATAATATATCTTTAAAGCTAATATATATTTTCACCGGTCATAGCCTTGGGCGACAAATGAAAACACTGGAAATTAAGTAACAATTTATTAATAAGTAAATAATTATTTTAAGTGGACAAAGTCACTTAACACGAGTTAAATTTTACAGCAATCTTGAAATCACACTGTTTTGCAATTTATCACTCGTCTATGAACACTTTATTTTGAATAGGAACACTTTATTATGAATTTATTACTTGCTTAACTTCTAGGCATCGGTGGTGTAACGAAAGTCTACATGTCATATAAAATATGAAATATCTACCTTATTTACGAAAACTAAAACGTCACATTTTTTGTAATCATTGAATAGACATTCTCACACCAAAATAATTAAATTAAACGATTACGAATGTACGGATTTTTTAATCAAAATATATTTATTAATTACTCTCGTATTTTCGGCCAGTGTGTAAAAGATAGCAGAATATTCGATATGCCATGAATTTATGTTAATTTACTAAATTAATGCAAATATGTATGTTTACCTAACACAATTATATAAAGAGACCTTTAAAAAGTCTTATCTATATTGAAAATATACATATTTACCACATATTAAAAACTATGTCGATTTAATCATGTAAAACTGTGTTACAATACCGTTCCCGAAAGTATTTTTTAGCACAGTCTTTTAAGAGTTAAATATTCTATCCAATGGCACGTAGTAGTCGTATTTATTTAATCGATCACTTCTCGGTAAGGAACTCTCTCGATTATTTCGCTTAATATTTGTCGCTCCGAATTCTATGACTAAACACACCTGTCTTTGTCCCGCGGCTTATTTCACATCGAGACATACCAAAATAAACTCCCTTGCGCAGCGCGGTGCTGCTTTATATACGCCATACGCTAGACTTTTGAACTATCGAGAAAATTATTTTCCCATGACCTCCCCAAAAAAGTTAGGCCTCAGGTGGATAAGGCTGCAGTCATAGCAGGCTTCCTGAGAGATGTTATATAGAGGAATAAAGATATGAGAACGGATAGCAAGGTACGCATTGACCTGTATGCGACCTATCCTCACATATGGTATTGAAGCGAGGGCGGACACTGTCAAGACAGAGAGCATGCTAAGAACAACTGAAATGAGAACTTTGCGTGCTATCGCTGGGAAGACGGTCCATGGTCAGATGGGGGTAACAGCGTCGACGATACTGGTACCAACACGTAAAGAGAGTGAGTACAATGAGATTACCATACATAGCTCTAAATGGCGCACCAGATGGACCGCGTCTACCAGGAAGATCTCTGGAGAGATAGCTGGAGTTCAGCATCACAAGAGAAAACTCCTGCGCAAACAGACTCCTGAGTATAAAAAAAGTTGAATAAGAAGAAGAAAAAGTATTTGGGAGAAGATTCCCATCGCTTCTAGGCTGTTCCAGGCTCTTCTCGAATGTTATATTAGTGAAGTGATATATTACAAGGGATTCGGACATCGCACAATTTCTTCTGCTTACCATTTCGTTTCAATATGAATAAAAAGTTTTAATATTATAACGAGGCTAAAAAAAGAACCACGCACTTCTGTCAAAGTGACAGTTGTTTGAGGTTGGCACAATACTACGGAAGAATCTGGAATCACCTCCGACAGTGACGTCTGCAACTTTCCATCAAAATCTGAAAAGTACGAATACTTGCAAGTACACACTGGAAACGTCTGGATAACAGCATTAGTCATATAAATACGACACGCGGGAGTAACCGGGGAGTTTTTTTCCGAACGCGGTTGACAGGCGATAACAGAAGCGAAGGTAGCTGCGGGCAGCGGTCAGTCCGGCCAAGTGAGCGGTAGCGGCAGTGATGTCAAGCGAGCGGAAATTAGACTGCAATTCTAGAAAGTTTTTACGTAGCAAGATAAACCGAAGCGAATAGTAATAAGTGCGGAAATTGATGGAATATTCTAGTGAACAGTGAATAAAGTATTAAGGCGAATATAAATTGTCTTTTTACGAGTGATAAAAGCGTTACATTTAATAGCGATAAGTGATCTTGTACGTTAGTTTAATTAATTAATCGGTATTCAATAAATCCGTTAATGCATTCCAGCGTTTTCATGAATTTCTCCTGCAGCCACGATACGCGACAATATAAATCCTTTAGTTGTAAACCAAAACACTTAAAATTACAGCCATTTTTCTCGGGCGTGTATAACGCACACACACATTGCCATCTCTCGAAGCGTAGCAGAACCATTATAAACTTTTTCAACTGCCCGACATCTTGGCAAATGACCCAACGCGACACAGCTTGGGGTAGGTGGACTGCAAACTTGTGTCATTATGTGCAAAGAAAACTTTCCGGAATTAGAATCACAAATATAGTACGGCGACATGGCGTCAGGATGTGTTGCGCGTGTTCCAAATTTAAATAAAAATAAGTTCGCCTCGCCATGTTGTGGAAAAAATATTTTTTTGAATAATTTTACAAAACACGCTATTTTCTTTCATGAAAAGTTTTACTAAGAATCGTGACGGATATTAATTTATTTGAATATGGAATTGTTTAGGTTCGTTTCAGGAAGTACCTACATTAACATTAGTAGGAAGGTAATAGCTGTAATAGCGTGATCATAAAAATTAAAAAATAAAACTTAATACAATTATTTTAATACACGAATATGACTATATATCGAGCGGTCTGGAATAGGTATACGGAATAGGTGAATGGGATAAATGTACGATTTAAATTTTACTTTTCATTTGTTTGTGATGAACATTTTTAAAAGTAAAAAAAACTAACCCATAAAAATCAAGTTTATATTATACTCCCTTTCTCATTGAATCATGTATCGTGTCTAGTGCACGCGTCGGGGTCATTCTCAGTTATTAATTTTTTAAACGAAAATTTGTTAGATCATTTTCAGCGTTGCCACAAGTCTGCCTGAAAAGTTTCAGCTCGATTAGATCACGGAAAAATGGTTAAAAATCAATCCAATTTTCTTCCGGCAGACAAAAAACCGCAGACGCTACGATGTAAAAGAAAGGTAGTTATAAGAATTTTTTTTCTTTGAAACGTTGCTAAGATTATTGGAACAAAAATAACAGAATTCTTGTTAAAACATAAATAGGTTGTTACAAGAATTCGAGATTTAACGTATTTTTTCGTCTTAGGGCAAGCTTCTGCCAAAAAATGGAATAAAGGTAGAAATAGAGACAGAAGTTGATTTGAATAAGAAACTGCTTCATGAGATATTTTTGCCTCAAAAAAGAAATTATAGTTTCTCTTTGATTTCAAAACAAGGAAATTTAATTTTATAAATATGTCTTCGATTAAGTCGATATATAATAATTGAGCTATTTCGTAAAATTTATTGTAAAGTGATTTTTTTAATATGAAAGCAGTGAAACTACTTTCCAAAATTATCATCATCATCATTTTCATCCCCTTATCCTTGTGAGGTTGGGGTCCCAAAGACTAAACAAGGTATTTCCATATTCTCCTGTCTTAGGCTGCTTTCGTCTGAGTTAACCGGACCAGACACATTCTATTTTCGTAATTTTTTTGTTGTTTGTCCCAGCTTAATCTAGGGCGACTCACTGGTCACCTTCCTTCCGGGGTTGCCGAAAAGATTCTTCTTAGTACTCGTTCCTCTGGCATTCTTAGCACATGTCCAAGCCACATCATTTAACGGTACTTCTCACTCTGACCGTCAGTATGACACCCACTATTCCCCTTGGAAAACTCATATTGGCCCCCTGGATCCGCTAGGATCCCAATTTGATGGCCATATATTAGGGTGGGCCTGTATACAGATTCGAAAACAGTCAGTTTTGTCTTGACTCTAAGCTCGCATTTTCTTAAAACGTATTACGTAAAATATATTTATAAAATATAAAAAAAAAATTCTTATAACCCATAACGTAAAACGCCGGCCGCAGCTCCGAAGCTTCTATCTATTTCACTTTAAAAATTATAAATATTGTTTTGAAGGCAGGAATATGATACGGATTTTTAGCATTACTAGAAGATTTTTTATTTCATATTTACAACTTTAACCATATGGTACTCCAGAATAAGTATACGTTCATCCTGATGTACGTTTAGAGATGTCGAAACTATTTGACTTAATCAAAACGGTTTATACGTTTTGTTTAATTTAAAAGTTGTGATTTTCAAAAATTGACATTAACATAACATTTCCTTTAGTTATCAAATCGACGAAAAAATGGCTCATATTTCCATGAGATTTAACTCTTCTTATTATTATTTGTAACATATACATAACATTAAAAAAATTCGGTGTGTGGACGTCATTATAATGGAATCAGTGAACGTTGAATTATGTAGAGTGATCATTTAAGCTAGTTCATACAGGCTTTAAGTCCTGGGCCATCGTGCAAAAAAGTGGATAAATCTAGTAATTGTGTTCTCAGAACAATCATATAAAAATATTGTTAAATTGAATCAACTTTCGAATTAAAAAAATTTAAAATGATTATTTATATTATTGACGTAGTTTCGAAAAACATTTCAAATTATTTCAAGCGGCCAATTAATCGTCAATAGTCAGTAAGTCGTCGCTAGAAACTCGCAAAGTAAAAAAATATAAGAAAATTCGTTAGTTATTAGTGTTATTACTAAAACGTGCAAACTTTTGGAAAGTTGGATAAAATGCTTCATTTATTTTTCCGGCGAAATTCCGCGCATTCTTCACTACCCTGGTTAATGCAAAATGGCTTCCGTCAAGAAACAGAAATTAAAAAGCACCCTCCCCCCTTAGCACCGAGGGCGGGAAGATTAGAATTTTAAATAAGGAATTGAATTAATTTACAGGTTAATTTTCAATAAAAATGCTAAGGGGCTCGTATCGGTCTCGGATTAAAATACCCTATCGCCACTCTGCCTTCACGATACCAAGAAAAAAGTTTGGCCGGGTTTTAATTAAAAGTTTGAGGCGTGGTCGCTTTTTGTTTTACGTACGTGCTCAAACGCACCATTAGCATGATATATTTATTAGTTTTAATATGAACGATAATATTATTGATGACTGTAAACGACGCTGAATATTCATTCTGAAAAGTTTGTTTTTATAAAGTTAAAATGGATTATGGAGTATCCCTTTTTTTCTAACTTTTAAGGGTTTATTATTTTATTTTACTAGGTGCGTTATTTTTCATAATATTTTTCTCAAACAATGTCCGTATTATTTTTCAATCATTTTAACAAATTTAATCATAAAATATTTTTTCTTGTAAATAAGATGCTGTTTATCTTTCAACTTCAGATTATACAATTGTCCTAGAAGTAATGAGTGTTGAGAAAATTAACATTTTAATTTTTTTAAATGAATTTATTATTACAATAAAATAAAGGTTTGACAATACTTAGTTTTATAAAAAACATAGATTTTAATTTGACAAAATATTAAAATATATCGAGGGTAGAAACCCAAAAAGCCGTTTGTGATTATTTTGAACTTTATAGGAGAGCTGATTTTTTTAATATTTATTTTATTTTTAAACTATTTCCATCTGTATTTTGGATAAATAAACATGAAATTTAACAATAAAAGAAACATTATCAAACACAAAACTTTCTTTTGGTCTTCTGTAAAGTTAAAAATAATAACTTTGGCCCTTTTGGCTTTCTACCCTTGATATAATTATTTTACACCATATTTTGAAAGAGAGATGTGTACGCAAATACATGTCTTCTCAATATTCTTACTAAGCTCAACGATTGTGCCATGAAAATAATGTCTCCTGGAATGAGGCTTGAATCCCCGCGCAATTGATCACTAAGCAAGACCATCAGACCAATAAGCAAGACCATCAGACCAATAAGCAAGACCATTCCAATAAGCAAGACCATCAGACCAATAAGCAAGACCATTCCAATAAGCAAGACCATTAGAGCAATAAGCACACTACAGTACCTACTAAAATATTCATATATAAAATTATTGAAAAAAAAGTTTTTATAAATATCACAACAACAAATAATTCATTTTTGTATGTACATTATGTACCTTGCACTCAACTGCGTCGTTACCTGCGACAAATTCCAGGTTCAGTAAATAAAATGGTTCGTATTGGGGTTAAATTATATTTTAATTTATTTAAATTATATTATTAATTAATTAATAATTAAATTATATTTAAAAACAAACTGACATGCCAGGTTCTTTTTAAACACATATACATACAATTGTTATCGAATTTATATATTGTTTAGATTCGATTCTTTTAATATTAAAAAAACACGGAAATTTCACAGTAAACCATTCAAATATACTGAAGTTGGCTATTGATGAATCCACACTTAGATTTGACACTAAAGACAGTAATTTAATACAATTAAAGTGGTACAAATTTTGTTAGAATGAGCATAATTAACATAAGATTCAATTTATATTTGCCCTAAACTATAATTTTTATTACTTTTGATTATTTATCTGATGATGGACCCTGCAATGGGATCCTAAACGTCGGCCAGAGAGATCAGATATACACGGCATAATAAATGTAATACAATAAATGTAATAATTCTGAAAAAGAAAAACTAGCAGTATTCATCAAAATAAAATTTGTTACAAGTAATTTTATCTTGATTTCGTTAATTAGTGGTGGTTTCTGTTTCAAATGTCAATGATCCTCCCTTAAAAATATTTTTCTGTGAAAACTTGAACACACAAAAAAAATTGACTTGATTTATAGTAATCGTTCGTTTAAAGCTTTGATTGTTGGAATTTAATACCAATCATGCAACTCATTTTCATAAAAATCTATGCTTTAAACAAACTTTTACTCTATACATATATAAATACGAAGCAACTGACCCTAAAGGTCCAGAAATGGAAGAGTGATCTCAGTTAAGTAGTCGTTCAATTAAATTCACCCTAGATTCCTCCCTCACACAAAACTGATCTCTGACCTTCGTCAGACAATTGACAGAAAGAAAAAAAAAACGTTATATTACAAAAACCATTGTGCTGTACAACCAGGTCAAGCAACTATCAGCCGCTGAGGGGTTGGGGGCCGGCCAATCAGCGACGAGGTATTGATTTCCGCTCTGGCAGTCGTCCAATCAGGGCGCGCCAACCCTTGGCCGTGCGAGTCAGCAGATCGGTGCCACTTTGTTTTGTCGATATTTTGTGTAACAGTTTACAAAATAAGGGATGCTAAGAACGACGGTAATGTATCTTGTGTCAATGCGGGGTTGTTGTTTTTGAAAGTTTATGATTGTTTCGCTCCACTCCTGCCTGTGTGTTTATGAATGGGCCTACATTTGGAAGGGCCTTCGCTGCTACGCGAACTCCATCGATTTTGCTGATATTTGAAGGAAAATGAAAGTGCAAAAGGTCAAATAATATTGGTGTTTTTTATTCTGTTTTCTATATTCCATTATCGAAAATAAACCGGTTGAGAGAGGCTTGGCTAACGACCCGTAACCCCGTTTTAATACCAGTTTGCTAAGCAATATACAACAAGCGTTTTTCTTTGAAGGCAAAAATATGAATTTCTGCGAAGTTGCTAGACCGAGTCATTAAGTTCTTTAGTTTGAATATTGCAAAAATAGGAAGATTAAATATCGATGACGAACGCATCAAAGATTTTAACCCAAGCTATTTTTAATTTATTTACTTATTTTTCCAATAATTTTAATTATAAAAACAGGCAAAATGAATTGGTTTTTGTATTAATGAATATAAAAACTGATCTTAAGACGAGAAATTTTCATGCACATTCTTATGTATCTTAATATTCGAATGAATGTCAAATTTGTATATAAAAAATAATATTGCTCCTTACTCTAGACAAAATTTTGAATCAGTGGCGACATCTATATTCGGTTTCATGTAAATAGAATTTATTAAAAAGTTACATTTCAACATTTTCTAATAAATCGCCACTTCTCAAGAAAAAAATCATCAATTTACAACGCTTTAAAATGAACATAAGTTGAAGTATGTATTTCAATACAAAGTGTAATAAGAAGCGATAACATGCAATAATTATCTTATTTCTTTCTTATTTTTAAACTTTACTTTAATATTTAAACTTTTTAAATGTTTAATAATTGCTGATTCTTGTGTAATGAAAAATGAATGCAGTTTTCTAATAAAATTAACTGAATATAATAATTTGAATAATAAATAAAATGAATTTCTTAGTCAAACTCGCAATAAGAATCCTTCTATCGATAATTAGGTAAAGTTAGTTACTAACGGAACTCGAAGCCGAAAAATGAAACATTTTCTTGCTGACTGAATTGCAAAATTAAACCATTTATTTTTACGCTGAATTTTACACACATTCCTCTAATTTAAGTGAGAAATATTTTATTGTTTCTCATCATGGAACGCAGGAGTGCGAGGGTGTATGCGTTGTAATAATTATAAGTAAGCAGTATTGGTCTTCATCCCTCCTACCCCCAGGTACCTGCTCTAATGCGGCCTGATTTATTTAGGTTAAATGGGCTAAGGCGCTTAATACATTGATTAAACACTTTAAATTATTATATCCCAGAAAACAATTACTGAGCTCTACGAACCGTTAACATTTTTGTCAAAGTTATGCATGTATTTTTTTATACAGTATTGTAATAAATAATATTAATAAAACATATAAATTTTATTCACAATTAGAGTATATTTATTTTAAACACAGTACATAGAATTAGAATATAGCGCTATTAGATTATGATTATGAAAAGATCAAAGTTATTTTGTTAAAAAAATGATGTTTATTTTATGACTTGTTCACGTATATTTTAATCAAATTATACTTTTATATAACATTAAATATTTTGTCAGTTTTGATATACTTGGATTTAATAGTATGAAGAGAGGGTGAACTCGGAAGACGTGGCATGACCAGATTAACCAGATACTGGAAGTGATCCCGTTAGAAGCCTCAACAACCGTCGAGCTTGCATGCTAAGATGTATGAATGTGGATGAGCCGAGAGATGTATGTCAGGACAGAAGAGTATAGTGCTCTATTTTCTCTGCCAACTTCCATGGGGAAACGGCGTGATGTTAATGTAAGTTAATTAGAACTTATTTTACCATTTTATTGATTAATTAGCAACCCGTCAAAAATGACGGAGCATTGGTTCGCATCTTTGTTAAGCCCAAATATATATTCGGCCGGTTCGGGTCTGCGGCCCCATTTCTGGCCGCTTAATTTCGTTTATTAGCCGTGAATTTGAACAAAATTACGGAAGTTATACGAATTTACGGGGACAGATAGACAGACAGACGGACGGACGGACGGACGAATGGACGGATGGATGGATGAACGGACGGACGGATGGACCACTTATTTATTATGTTTGATTGGAAATTCCCGGCAGTCACTCTCCTATCTATATCCCGGGAATAGGGTGAACGGTGCTTTGAATGCAATAATTTCTAATAGGTACCGACACTAATGTATGGAAGTGAAGCCTGGAGCTGGAGAGTAAAGAATGAAGATATTAGGAATGAATGTAAAGCTGATCGTAGCATAATACAGAGAAAAAAAATAGGGTCGCACAGGTGGTTTGGGCATGTTGAGCGAATGAATGAGGAAAGAATGGTAAGAAAGATATATGATGCAAGTGTTGACGGCGCCAGAAAGAGAGGGCGACCACGGAAGACGTGGCATGACCAGATTAACCAGATACTGGAAGATGATCCTGTTAGAAGTCTGAACAACCGTCGAGCTTGCATGCGAAGATGTATGAATGTAGACGAAGCGAAAGTTGTATGTCAGGACAGAAGAGTATGGCGCTCTATCCTCTCTGCCCACCCCCTCGGGGAAACGGCGTGATGGTAAGTAAGTAAGTTGATTGGAAATTCTTGCAAGAAACAAATCTTTAAAGGACTACAGTGAGAAGCTTGTGATCACAGGGACATTTGAGGATAGGCAAGAAAGGGTGGGTCTTGAAAGTTAACAGGATCTTATTTAGATGTTTTATCAGCACGTCAGGGTATCATGATGCTCATAATTGAGCACACACAAACACAAAAAAATACTATTTATTATGTTTTGAATTATCCAAATACAAACATTACATGTGTATGAAGATCTACGCTCTCAATCTATTTTTATGTTTTAGTTCTTCTTATGCCCTATCCATTCAACGGACCTCAGCTATCCTAATTTTATTTACTGCGGCCCGAAATAGCTCGAAATATCCGATTTTTTAGCTGTGACGTTCTCCTTCCGGACCATAATATCTATATTGTTAACTCAGTCCATCTAGCTTATTTTGTGTATTCTTTTATAGATCCATATGTCGAATACTTTTAGTCACCTAATCAATTCTTCGATAGGCGTCCACGCTTTCATTCTATAAAATAGTATTGTTACGAGATACTGAGTACCTGCTAAGTGCTAAAAATAGATCGTGGTGACACGCGATCGTGTGCAGTGAACCGTAACGGCGGACTGATTATGCACGCAATCCGGGGTCATTCAACTGTGACCGCGTTATCTCTCTGGAACATTCAGCATGTTTACTGTTACCTCTAGAATTAATCATACATAGGAATTTTGGTATATAAGGAGTCACGCGACGCGGGCTTGAGAATTCAGTTTGTGAAATTAACAAGGCGACATCTCCGAGTGAACAGTGAACCAGTGATCAGTGATACTACAACACGTGATAGTAGTAAGTGAAACCAGCGCAAGTAAAAAGTAAATTATAGAGGAAACCAAGGCAAATTGTTAAAAATAAACTATGAATACCTAACGAATATTTATCAGAAGTGATCTAACGACTAGAAATAGCGTTAATTAGTGCGAGTGAAGGAACAGTTAAATATTAAGTGCGTGAAACATTTGAAATGCATTTGGCGACTACAAAATTATAAACAGTTAGTTAATTAGTTATTACATTCTAAGCATTCCATTATAATACCATAAAATGAGCCAATAGCTCGAGTTTATAGGAGGCATTTTTGCAAGCCAAATTATGTAGATGTTTTAATTAAATCTTTTGAAACATGTAGATAATATTACAATACAGCGCTATCCAAATTCAAAGACTTGATTTAGTTATTAAATTGCTTATATTTTTTGTTTATTTCTTGAAATTTGTTTTGTAATAAAAATATATTGTAACATTTAAACGCTTTTTATTTGATTTAATTCTCTGTTACACTACGTTTTAATTTCGAAAATTTTGTTATTCTGAGTCAACCTATAAATCCCTCCAAACCTACGAAACTACCTTATTTGTCCTAAATTCTTTTTCTTGTTACGGCAATCGGACTTTGTTTTCTCGGAAGTTGTAACTTTACAATGTTTGTTTATGGCATGCACAGTTGGGTTGGAGTTCCGCCCACATCACTCTTGCTAATCTTTTGTCGGTGGAGTACAACAATCTTTGTAAATGTCGGGGGGCTCTAAGTAAACAAACAAATAAACTGGAATAAAGGAGAAAAGGAAAATAGAATTAACTTTTAAATTACATGTGACATACAGATGTGGGTAGTACATACGTTTCTGGGATTCAACCTACGCGCAGATAGTTTTACGGGGCTAACGATCAAAATTCATGTTTTACTTTGAGAAAACTAACAAACGTTGTATCAATCACACTGGTGTCAAATCAACGTCTCCCGGTTTCTATACTGAACTGTATCTACGTCAGGATGGACGAAAAATAACTTGCATAAACTAAATTTGTAAAAGTCAAGTATAAAGGTGGTGGTGTGACCTCATTTGTGGTGGGGGAGAGGGTTGGAGTTTGACAGTGAGATATTGAAATGGAGAATAATAGATTATCTGTTAAATTTAATTGGTTGGTAATTATACTAGATTTGGTTTTGAGGGAATTTTTGATTCCCTAAACCCTTTTAGTAGTGTGTAAAATTTCGACGCCATTTTCTTTTTTAAAAATGTGGCCTGTTTCTGATGAATGGTTTGCGAATTCTGAGAAATTTTTATTATTAAGATATCTGAGGTGTTCTTCTAATCATATATTTTTAAAAATTTGTCATTTTACCTATATAAAAGGCTGTACAATATTCATAACTAAGTTTATATAGCCCGGGGCTTAAACAATGTGGTTTATACAAAATTTTTCAGTTTTATCAAATTATGGTCAACTACAAAGTTATAATCATCAAAAAGAAATCGAAAGTCATTTTATAAATGTATCTAAGATTAAATTAATAACTATAGGTCGTTGGATTTGAGAATTTTTAAAAATATTTTCAATATTAACAGGGTGTGATTATGTTATTAAATATATAATTGTATATTGTAGTATTTGCTGTGATGTTCACTTCACTTTCGACGTTTCGAACAGATCTCACTGTTCATTTTCAGGGTGCCTTGTCGATGAGCTGCTTCTCCAAAAAGCGTACAACCGTTTGGGTAAATAATAAACCACATATCACGATGGAAACACCGAAGCAATTAGAAAATCCAACCTTTTCAACATTGTATAATGACGATAGTAAAGTAAATATACGGATTACTAGAAGCCGAGCAAAACACATTAGCGGCGTCGCTGGAGAAACCCACTCCTCCACAAACACCTGACGCAGAATTTTTCAAACTTTCACTTGACAGTGAGCTCTGGACCCAAACGGTTGTACGCTTTTTGGAGAAGCAGCTCATCGACAAGGCGCCCTGAATATGAACAGTGAGATCTGTTCGAAACGTCGGCAGACGACTGGTCCTGACGACCAGAATTTGACGCGGGTTACCCCCAAAGTAGTTAGAACTAACATATATTGTACCCGTGAAAGCCTTAGATTTAACATATATATATATATATATATGTTTTGCTTGAGGTTTCCGCGAGCGTTATTGTATGTAACAAAAGGAACTTCTGGACTCCCTCGCGTTTTCTGTAAATGGTCTCCGTGAAAAGACCAAGGCCGACGTTTCGACACGGTATCACGTGCCATTGTCAAGGCTAAAAGGCCTCAAAAGTTACGGACTAGCCGTACTTGTTCGCGGGTGACATGAACCTATAATGGCTGCCTTATTGGTGGGAGACTTTCATGTCACCCGCGAACAAGTACGGCTAGTCCGTAACTTTTGAGGCCTTTTTAGCCTTGACAATGGCACGTTATACCGTGTCGAAACGTCGGCCTTGGTCTTCTCACGGAGACCATTTACAGAAAACGCGAGGGAGTCCAGAAGTTCCTTTTGTTACATA
>JADDOH010014268.1:0-61458 GCA_016648135.1 Agrypnia vestita | reverse complement strand
TCAGGAGACGTTTCGATAGTATCATCAACATCATCATCGTTAGCAGTGTCCCAATTATAAATCGTCAGGAGGCGTTTCGGTAGTATCATCATCATCATTAGCGGTGGTTCAGCTATATACCGTCAGGAGGCGTTTCGATAGCATCATCAACATCATCATCATTAGCAGTGTCCCAGTTGTATATCGTCAGGAGGCGTTTCGTTAGTATCATCATCATCATCTTCATTAGCGGTGTTCCAGTCATATATAGTCAGGAGGCGTTCCGATAGTATCATCATCATCAATAGCGGTGTTTCAGATATATATCGTCGGGGGACGTTGCGATAGTATCATCATCATCATCATCATCACTAGCGGTGGTTCAGCTTTATATCGTCAGGAGGCGTTTCGATAGTATCATCAACATCATCATCATTAGCAGTGTCGCAGTTATATATTGTCAGGAGACGTTTCAATAGCATCATCATCATACCACACCATCATTAGCAGTGTCCCATTTGTACATAGTCCGGAGGCTTTTTTCGATAGTATCATCATCATCATCACTAGCGGTGGTTCGGCTTTATATCGTCAGGAGGCGTTTCGATAGTATCATCAACATCATCATCATTAGCAGTGTCCCAGTTATATATTGTCAGGAGACGTTTCAATAGCACCATCATCATCACCATCATTAGCAGTGTCCCAGTTGTATATAGTCAGGAGGCGTTTCGATAGTATCATCATCATCATCATTAGCAGTTTTCAGCTATATATCGTCAGGAGACGTTACGATAGTATCATCATCATCATCACTAGCGGTGGTGCAGCTATATATCGTCAGGAGAAGTTTCGATAGTGACAACATCATCTCCATCAGGGATGGCAGGGCTCCAGTTACACATCAGTTGGAGAAAACTAGGCAGATCCCATCATCACCGATGGCAGGATTCTAGCTGTACACCAATTGGAGAAAATACACCGACATCCCTGGCCAGGGGCTAGGCATATCCCTACTGTCCAGATCCACCTTTCCATCTACTAATACGAGGGGTCATGGCCTCGTGAAACCACATGGCAACCAACCATTACAAGTATTTATTTATGTATTGTATATGTACGTATATGTATGTATATTATATTTTATTAGTATGTATCTATTCGTACGTAGTGTATGAGGGGGCTCTTCACGGGTGGCACAACACCGTGCGGATGTCTTCCCTCGTCTGGAATGGATTGAACGTATTGATGCATATCAGATTATAATAAGTACTACCTGGGAGGGTGGTTGCAGTCACTGTAGTGTCGCGAATGGCCAATGGGCTGCAGTTGCTCCCAGGCGAGGGTTGGGGAGCCTAGGAAACTCCCCCTCCCCACTCGCATATTTTTGACTTGACAGGTGGCCCGGGACCATCTTTACAGTAGCTTCAGTATATATACCGTAGTTTAACTTAGTTTAACCTGGAGGAGTTGGAATTCGGGGGGCAAACTGGCTCTGAGCCCGGACGCCAGACACTGACGCGAGGGATGGTGCGGTACTTTGCACAGAAGAGGCCCAACATGAAAAGGCGCATCCAGGCTCAGGTCAACGTATCCGGAACTCGTGTCGGGAGAAGGAGGATGGGATCAGTCACCGATGAGCCTTTGGGTATGGAGGGGCCGAATTTAAAGCAAACACATTTTTCGCGTACACATACATTTACACATACCTCTACAACCCCCTTATCCATTAGAATCCAACGTACCACTAGAATGAGGTATAGGGCCAGATACAGGTGACGGAACTTAGGCCGGCTAGCAAAATAAACGTAATAATGTAATTGATATAAAAATAATGCAGAGTAAATATAAAAGATCGTAAGGAATAAGCACAGCGAGGTAACGGCGGAAGATAAAATATCAACCAGCAAGGGTGTCGAAGACGGAATCACTCATAGGAGCGGCTACGAAGGACTTGAGGGCTTTCAGGGGATCTATGTACTCTATATGTGCATGCGCATGTGATAACGGCACGTTACTAACCTTTCCAGTGGATGGCGGTCGATCCCATACAGGTAAGACAATGGGGGATCGAGCGGAGAGGGCGTGGGAGCAGAGGGTCGCGCACTCTGGAAGCGCAGCTACACCAGATGCAGTGGTTTCAGTCCGTAGGAATGATAGGTAAATAATATAGGGCCACGGAACATAGTATGTTTAGCAATTGCACCGTAGGGCTTAATTGACGTGCTAGGTAGTTTTGTTTGCGTTTTCCATGAACATTCACGAACTTCATACCCCAGTATTTAATTTAAGTAAAGCTTGCGTTAGGGTTACCACTAAACCAATTCATCCCCTATAGTTCGAAACAAAAAATTACACAACGTGAACTGGAGAGGTCTTGAATAAAGCGAGGGTGTTTGGAAATACTACGTTAAAAACCGTAGAGCCTTCACCCGACGTAGATAGATAGCTTGTTTGCCTCTAACAAGGCGTAAACTCAGTTAGGAGTAGGATCGAGCTGAAAGGCGAAGAAGAGGAGCCATCACACCCTTTTACCTTTAATTATTTGACTCCCATGGTTTCTTCTTAACAATAAACCTTTAATTTTTTTTGTTTATTATTAAATTATTGTTATTATATTTTAATACATAATATTTTAATACATAATATGTTAATTCTATGGAAGCTTATAAGATGGTCTCCGTACTACTTAATATTGATGTGCAATCTGATTTTTATTTGTACTGTTAGTTTCCCGTTAAATAAATAAAGTTCCTTCCTTAGCAGAAGGACGAAACATCACAAAAACCTTATAAACTTTTATTTGCCTCCGCGTTATTATTTTAATTTGCATCGCTACAACGACCACGAGGCCCAATAACTATTTAATTTATTTATTTTAATTATTTAGTTCCACACATAGTGTTGACTCGGCTAATACATGATTTCACTTAAACATATTGCATTCAATCTAGTCATTTAAAAGTTTTTACAATAAAATTTTTGCACTCCTGTTTAAACCTTATATTCGCCGTGTTTTGAATTTCTTCTGGCAGGCTATCGAAGATTTTTAGACCTTTGTACTTTTATGTACTTTGTACCTTTATACTTTGTACTTATGTAATTTTGTGAGGTGCTTTTCTTTTTCTTTGGTAGTCTAATGTTGTCGCTTCTTCTATTGAAAGAATGAAAGTCCTATATTAAAACACACCGTATAAACACCAAGTCTTGAGAGAATCAGTAATGTGACCCCACTGGGAATCGAATTTCCGACAAACCTACCATTGTTGTTTTCTATTCTCATCTTCATTTGTCCGTATACTTTTATACAAATACAGATAATCAAAAAAGTATATCGAACAATCTTTAGTTAACAAAAATCAATGTTACTTTGTGTTGTTTTATTACAACAAACAAATGAGCGTCATGTGTCACAAGTACTTTCATTGTTGCAGGCTTTGTCATGCCAGCTACAAATTTGCGACACTCTTATTTCATCGGTTTTATGGCCTCCTTGTCCGACCGCGTAAGTGGGTGAAGGAAATCACCAAAAATTCGCGATGATGACTAAAGAAAAAACACGCATTGGCGAGTCTAAGATTTAGAATAGCAATATTTATTTATTCATAATTGAAGAATAAAAACGAGCGATTGAACGTCGTATGGGGTGAACCGAAATTCATCGGTTCAGAGGTACTCGAACTTTTGCAATTTTCTAGAAACGACCCTGTGGCATAAATACCAAGCCCATCGTAATAAAATTTGACACACGTGGCTATCACATTAGCTACAACATTTTCATTTGCGATAAAAAAATTATATATAACTTTTTTTTCACATTCATTAGAACGCCAAAAAAAAACGTCGATCAGCAATGTGAATTTTTTTAATGGTTTACTAGTGATGTCCCTTTTGACTGTAGACCCCATTTGGACCACTGTCTATGGGACACATATCTTCCTTTTAGAGGTGCAACTCACGAAGTGGCAAACTACTCTAGTAGTTTTGAGATAATGAGGTTCGAACATTCAACATGTGATATAAAAATTATTGCAAATCTTTAAATGATGAGTTTTACCACTAAATAATTATGAATAGACACGGAATATTCACTTACCGACATATACCTGGAATGGAGGTGGAAAAAATATGAATGTTTGTAGGTATTCATAATTCGTTTTGGCTAATATTGCGGCTAGTGAGTTTTCCTCTAAAGGAACGACGTATAAGGTCTACTCAGCTGACTTGGTCCCCAGCACTGGCCTCCATTTGACCACTTCATTTTAAACGAAAGATGTCAAAAAGTACGAGAAGCCTCTCTGTAATATTTCGGTCCAGGATGGCGAATGCAGCAACAGGTCGATTTTTTAGTCATGGCACTTCAAGGATGTTTTGTAAACCGATACACATCAATAGCAGGCGCGTACAGTAAGAAGATTAAAGCATTGATAATTATTTCAAAATTTCTTGGTGGTGGGTTATCCACTATACTAATATAATAAAACATAATGTTCTCTTTTAATAAAAAATTATTTTCTTCACCTACTTACTAGTTTCAGCTGATAGCATGCTTCAGCATCGACAGATTTATTAGTATCTATTATCGAGATGTGATTAATATAATAATAAAATAATTAAACATTGATGAAATTTAATAAAAATAAACTACGTATTAAAACAATATTAAAGCAAAAACTACAAGTGTAAAAATATACATTACCATAGCCATTTTACCAGCGGTTTCTTCTGAGGTTTCGCATTTCACGGTGTTGTCCTCATTATTAAAAAAACTGATGTAAATAATCACATAGTAATTACAAAGCTTAGCAATAACAACGGGCAATACTAAGCTAATAACATTAAGTCAAATGCAGTCAATCGTCAACAATAAATAACATATAATACGAAATATCGAAATCTGTGAAATTTTGAAGCCCTTAATAGCTACATAAAAGCGTAATTCATCAAAACAGTTCTTATTTTAACTTCAATAACCAATCATTCGTTATATTTTGAATGGAGCATCTTTGTGATTGGTAATCGACAATACATTATTAATGCTACTGGAACACTAATTTGACAGTTACGCAACAACCATAAAAAAAATTAAATACATACACGCTTCAGGACCGGTTTGATCTTCCGTAAAAACCATAGATTTTGACGAAAATGGGTTATTTGATTGGTCGAAAATGCAAAATGTCAACCAAATTGATGCAATCGGTCATTACTCTCTTTGAGGGCTAACTTTATTGTTTGAAAACAACGCAAGAGCATTTCGTATTTTGCACATAAAACAATCCCAACGCACCTAAAGCGTTTATACCATCGTTTTTTTGCATTTTCCACCAATCAAACAACCCGTTTTCATAAAAATATATGTTTTTAAGAAAGAAACATAACAATAATTCAAGTTACTTAATAATTCAACCGGCCCTAAGGAAGTAGGTATAACTTCAAACAATAGTAACAGTGCCATGAGTAAAAAATCGACCTGTGGTTTCAAATTCCCGCAACACTGTCCGAAAAACAGATTTGTTATTTGTATCTTACTAGGTTGTTCTTATATTAATGTATTTATAGACAATTATTCCTAATTGGGTACGTGAATAACACAATAATTAGCTGTTTACAACTCGATGAAGTTGGGTTATATTTATTCATGGTCGCATTCAAGCCCGTGGTCGGCCATTTGGGTCAGATTCGGTCTTGTACCGAGTGCGTCAGCTCGGCTTGTTCCACTACGCGTACACCGAGCCATTGCACCCAGCACGTCCTCTGCCGAGTCATCAACATTCCTCAGGCGTCCTCCACAAAACATATATTTCGATGATATAAAATAACAAGTACGTTTTTTAAACAACAACATTTAGAACATGGTTCTACGACTATGGCTATGACCAGATTAATTGAATCAATTAACAAGGATTGTTAGCAAAGTCGCGATGACAAAGCCGCGCCGACAAAGCCGCGAAAAAAAATTATTTAAAGAATATTTATTTATTTGTACAGTAGCCGGCAAGCATCTTGAAATTTTACGGCGTAGTGGGGGAAGTTTGCGCATGTACCATTCCACCAACGAGCCCCAAATTTTGCCTTCTGCGCATTCCCCCATTACGCCAAAAACTTTCAAGAAGTTTGCCGGCAACTGTATTAGGTATAATATTCAAATGAAGAAAATAGAAACATGAACATAAAAAATAGAAATAAAAACGAAAACAAAAACAATAACATAACAATAAATAAATAAATAAAAACATATTTTTTTTGTTTGAAGTATGTAATCTTCATTACCTATAAAGCTCAATGCCTGTCTGTCTGTTCTCTATACAAATCTACACTGTTTATCCGATTGTACTCAAATTTTGCAAACTTATGCTTTAGGACCCGGCGGGTAACATAGGTGACATTTCTCCCCTCCCCCTTTACCCCTTCCCCTCCCCCTGAAATATTTTCAATGCAAATCTGTGCCGTTTGACCGATGGGACTCAAAATTTGGAAACATATTCTTTAGGACCCGTCGGGCTACATAGGCGATATTACCCCCTCCCCTTTAACCCCTCCCCCTGATATAATGCAAATTTGTACCGTTTGACCGATCGGACTCAAAATTTGGAAACTCATTCTTTAAAACCAGTCGAGTAATATAGGCTACATTTTCCCTCTAACCCATTCCCTCTACTTTCTGTACAAACCTATACCGCTTCACCGATTGGAACCACATTTTGTATACATATTCCCGACGGAAAAAATAGGCCATATTTCTTCCTATCCATCCCAGCCTTGATTAAATGGAAACATTATTTAATTAGAGGCTTTGCGAAACAATGGAACCTTTGTTTCCTCCCACAAATTTATTTACAACTTAATCCTTAACCCGTGCAACGCCGGATACGAACAGCTAGTTAGTAACAAAGCAAAGAAATAAAAACAAAAACAAATATAATGTGCACAAAACAATAAAATAATTTTAAAAATAAACAAAATAAAAATATACCAATTTCAAGATTCAAATAAATGACAATTTGAGTTTCTAAACTATTTGCCAACATTCTTAAACATGTACTCTTAATTAATCCATATTACCATATAAAGGTATTAATTCCTACTTGCAGTCTTTCATTTAAATTGGCGGCCCTCGTGGTCCAGTGGGCATAACTCTGGCTTCTCACACCGAGGGTTCCGGGTTCGATTCCTAGTGAGGTCACAATTAATCTGTGTGATTTACTCAAGCCTGGGTGTTTTGTGATGTATTTCGCTTCTGTAATTGGGCCTTTTGGCCTGTTGAAGCGTAAAATAAGTATAAAGAATAAAGAAAAAATAAAAGTAGGTGCATAATTTACCTACATTTTGAGTATTTGGTCGCCTGAAGCCTGCTTTGTATCTTTTTTGTATGATTTCAATGTGATTTGTTAACTTAGGTTATTAATTTTAAAAAAAGTGATCCGGTGGCCGGTGGTTCGAGCCCCATTCCAGGACATCAGTATATTAGTCCTATTTTCATATAACAGGCTTTTGGCTTAGTTTGAGAATAATAAGAATATTGATGCGGTGTAATCATATATAATCCTATCAGTATTTCGTGTCGCATAATCTCTATAAAAAAAAATTGTTTCATTTTATTTAATTTTATAATTTTGACTCGCGCGGCGATGTCGGCATGGCTTTTTCATCGCAGCTTTGTCGGGGTGCCATTAAAAAGATATATAGAAAAAATCTTTGATTTATTCCACTTTGCATATTGTCATATTAAATGTAATAACAATTTCAGGAACATCTTCCCAATATCTAGAGTTTCATATGTAGGTTAGGTACCTATAAAACTCAATGTTTGTTCTCTATAGATATCTACAGATCTACTTACACCATTTGATATATCTGACTTCACATGACATAAATGATCTCACCCAAATTTTGAATACTTATTCTTTATTACTCTAAGTAACCCTCTTTCAATGAGATCATCAATATTTAAAAATATTGTCATATAGGTAGGTACATATATGTGGGCGAAAAGAACAACCGAATAAGTTAATAAAATCGAGTTTTGAGTTAAGTATGGGGGATTGTTCTTTAGTCAAACATTATAGTTTCGTTACCCGTCCGTCTGTCTGTCCCCGTAACTTTGTGTAACGTCCGTAATTTCGTTCAAATTCACGGCTAAAAAAACGGAAACTGGGCTTGAACCCCGAGCCACCAAACCCGAAACAGCCATTTTGTTGTATTCACACTTGATTATTGTGATGAAATTGGTATCGCTGTATCCCGGAATGGAAAAGTTCCGGGTTCGTCTCCTTCTGGCAACCAAATATTATTTTGATAAACAGAATTTTTCCGGATGTCTTTCTAATCGATTCATCTAATTTGTTTTAAAAAGTTTGGCCACCTGAATGTTTTTATTTTTTATCAGGTTAGACACCGCGCGCTAAATTCCCATTTTGTCAGTCATCGTGATTCAATATGACATAAATTGATTTTAAATGTTTGCATATTGCACTGTTAAGTTTGCATGTTTGTCCTTTATACAATATTTTATCATTTAACCGATTTTAACCAAATTTTGCTTAATTACTCTTTAGGATAAGTATATATATATAGTATTAAACATATACATAAACAAAACATTAATAACTTCGCAGGACTATATTTCTGCCTTCGTGAATTATAAAATAAAATGATAAAAACCTCGTAAAAAATAAAAAAAAATAATTCCTGCAAGATTTTTATCATTTTATTCGACCTGTATAAAAGCGAATGAATTTTTCATAATCTATATAAGTTACTGTAATGTTAGTTCAACTTTTTGCAAAAAATAAGTAAAAAATATTGAATAAAAAATGCAAACTTTGATATTGCATATCTCCATAACTATTGATATGAGGCCATGGTCGCTTGAACATTTTAGACTGATAACTTAGGCAGGAATCTACCGGCAAAGTTTCTGCTGCTAGCTCTGGTACGCCCTGTATAACAAAAAATTTTTTTTTAAAAAATCCGATTCATAACATCTATTCCAATTCGAATTGATCCATTCTGAATTTTGCATAGTTACTTTTTAGGATGCGGCGAAAAACTTAAATGAAAATTAACGTCATCATCAACATCAGCTATTCTTTTCAGTCCTTTGCCACGCTCCGGTAAATTCTTCTATCGACCGAGACTTTGAGAGGTAATTTTTTAACTTTCAGGCATTTTTTCCTGTTCGCCCGCCCATTGCCACGTACGGTTTTTGGCAGTTACATCCTTCTCCTCTATCTCCCATCTAAACCGAGTGGTTATTGTACTGCCTCTTCTATTGAATGTCTGAATTACCTCAGACACATATTAAAATAGTTTTAACATTTTTGTCTCGTGTTTTTCTTTGCTATTCACATGTTTCTATTTTTATTTTTTAAATCTTTTAACTTTTAAAAGGAAATAATAAAATATTATCTATCTTATACATAGTACTACTTTTTCTGTCCTTAATATATCTACCTGAACGGATGGAACCAGATAAAATCAACAAATTTGTAGAAAATTTCGTCAACAATTCATCAGATATTCAAAATGAATAATATAGAGTGGAAGAACTCAACTTTTCAATGAAATAAGTATCTGCATTTGTGTGGAATAATTTTGAAGAAATTCAATTGGCTTAGTACCTAAGCAAAGTAAGTAAAGTAATTGTCTGTTCCAAAAATTAATATACAGGGTGTCTCACAGTTAGCAGAAAAAACTTTACAGGTGGATTCCTGCCTTGGCAATGAGTTGAAAATGTTCAAGCAACCATTACCAATTGTTAATAGTTATGGGGACATGCTATATCAAAGTTTGCATTGTTTTTCAATATTTTTGACTTATTTTTTGCAAAAAGTTGAACTACAATTACAGAAAATTATACGAAAAATTTATTCGCTTCAATAAAACTCAAATAAAATGATAAAAATCTTTTTTAATTTTACCAAAGTTTTTATAATTTTATTCGATCTGTGTTTAAGCGAATTAGTTTATCATAATCGATATAAGTAACTCTAAGATTGTTCAACTTTTTGCAAAAAATAAGTGAGAAATATTGAAAAAAATGCAAACTTTGATATTGCATGTCTCCATAACTGTTTATATTTAGTCATTATTGCTTGAACATTTTTGACTCATTTTGAAAGTAGGAATCCACCTGTAAAGTTTTTCTACTAGCTATGAGGGTGAAATAACTTTTAGAATGTAATTTTATATTTATAATAAAGGAAAAACCTATTATTCTAAACAACACACGAAAACAAAAATATGTAACTAGATAATACATTTGAAAATTTTCAAAAATAAATAATAATTATATCAATAGATTCTAGACACAAAAGGAATTGCATATAAATCAAGGATTTCCGAACGGTCTGAATAGTTTTATAATAAATCGGAAATACCTAGAAACAGGTAGAAAACACGGAAATATACAGGAAGATTCGAGAGAAAACATTTCTATAAATTACGTAGTATCGAAAGCGAGTGAGTGAGTCTCCGTTCAACAGACGGCGAAATCATATCAATTGAATCCTGCAATACAAAAAGTGCAGCGAATAAGTACCTATCTACCAGTTTGTGGAATATTCTCGAGTGACAAACAGTGCGAATAATACGTTTGTGTCCAGTGACTTTGTCAAGTTTGAGGTTTGAAAAATTTAATCATTCCCTATGGCCGCGAATCCGTGACAATAAGTAGGTACGTATAAAGCATTTTTCTCATTTATAGATTTCAGTGTGAAAAAATTAAAATAAATTCACCAAAATAAAACTCTAATTCAAATGTGTGTTGGAAAGTCAAATAGACTGATATAATTCCGAGCATGCGCAGTCCATTAAGCCACTTATGTATACTCAAGAATCAGTGTGTCAACGCACGGTCTCGTAAAAAACCAATGCAGGATTGTGCAAATATTAATTAACCTGAAAACAAAATCAGAAACTCATGCATTCACATACCAACAAGCTGTATTCCCAACCTATGCACCACCAACAACTATTATTTAACAACTACTATTTCCTTTCCCGGCGGGGTTGTGTTCCAGATCTTGGCTGTAAAGCGAATCATGGCTTTTTTGAATTTTTCTTTTAGCTTGCTAAGAACTGAATAGATTCTTTTAACGCTACAAGAGGCCATGGAGGCTAAATTAGTAGCCCAGTTGATACTCCTCACAAAACGCCCTTACTTCGTCACTTACAGTGATACTTCTCTCGCTATGAGTAATCGTGACTGCCAATGTCCAAGAATGCTTGAAATCCGACTAATCAGGGAATTAAATGCATATAAAAATGATAATTGGTTCCAAAAACAAATTTCCTGGAGGCCATCATCCAACAGTGAATCGATAATGTCTAATAATGGTGATGATATTTCTAAATATTTTTTTTTTTTTAAATAGAGATGCGAACACGGAATACGTGTCACATAAATATACTTACCACTTTCAAACTAAGCTTAACGCTTGTATGTACTATGAAAATAAGACTAACTTGCTGGTTTGTAGTGAGATTCGAACCCGAGACCTTCGGATCACGAGGCGAGAGTCCTAACCACAAGACCAACAAGCTAGTTAATCAACAAGTTTTTCGCAGACCCTTGTAGGTGTATTCTTTTAAAAACATATGTATTTAAAAAAATACATTTTTGTAAAGAAAAAGCAATAGTTGATCATAGAAAAAAAATTAAAGAACCTTTTAAAAGGGCAGATAAAAAAAACAAAGCATACCTTAAATATAATTTTTGCACTTCAAGACACAAGAAGATGGTTTCCAGGGCCAGTGATAATCTGTTTGGCCAGTAATGTAAACATGACTGAGCAGATAAGTGTGGTCTATGGATGGGCGTTGAATGGACGGACTAGTTGAAATCAACCGTTGACGTTGCATCGCCGCGTCAACGGTTTACGTTTATCGCATGGACTAGTTGAATTCGTAGACGGTGGATGGCGGACGCCGCGGACGGTGGACGATTCAAGATTCAACATGCAAAGCAACGAGCGAGAGCGAGACAAAACGTCTCCGTTTATTTCTCTCTCATCTCTCGCTGCCGACTTGTACACGCCATAGACGGCTCGACGGGTAATTTCATTTCAACTCTAAACTACATGATCATAGTGTGCAGATCTGTGTACACGAACTATGACAGAGATTTGAAATTTGAATGCATGCGTAGGGAGAGATAGTCTTAATAAGCTATTATCTATTATTTTTTACTTGATTTTTTGAGATGTGCACGTGCGACGTTTCGGTGAATTCCCAATTTTACGCTGTATAAAATAAAACAATTCTGTTTAACTATTTTATTTTTTATTGAACTATTATTAATTAACAGGCCGGCTAGATAGTTTTCTAAAATCAATATTTTATTCGATCGATCTCGACTTATTATTATTGTGTTATTTCGTTACTTTTCAACTTTAGCATATAAATGATAAACAAACTTGTAGGGAATAAAATTTTCTATACCTAACTATGGTCCTTATTCAGGAGTCCAACATTAATTATTATATATGTAATATAATCTTGAATTTAAGTTTAATTAATTTTTTTTAAAAATTCCCTATTTTCAACTTTATAGATAAAAAATAAATCTATTATTATTTTGTTTACACCACTTTTTATTGGTTTTTTACATGTTTCGGGAACAATCTTCCTTTTCTCAGATTGAGCCTTAAACTAAAGTTGACAAATGATACAGATATATTTATTTATTAATAATTTCACCACAAAGTGAAAGCCTGACTTTGAAAGATGTATTCTTCAATAAATTTCTAGATAACATCTCAAATGTAAAGTATTTTTAAATTATGTACCGGCAACGGTTGAGCCGTCGAGCAGGGTCGCGTCGAACCGTAGACAGTTGACCATCGTCCCGATGTTTAGATAGAACGTCCGCGACGTCCGCGTAACGAAGTTGACGAATTCAACTAGTTGATCGTCTCGTCGATGGACGGACGTGGACGGTCTCGTTTTGTCGACGGTAAATACGTCGACGACCCATCCCTAGTGTGGTCCATTGTGAATAAGAGCGTCTGATCAATGATACTGTTAGGTGCATTGATGTATTATAATATAGACACGTTACTTCCATACTAGCTGGCTTTCATATGTAGCAAATTTTCCATTGAAAGAGACAACAAATCACGGCACACAAACGCTCTGCGTGTAGACAGAAAATCAGATAATTTGAAGACACTGTGACTAAAATAACATACTCATTCTTAAAATAGTGTACGATACTCTGTTCCTTTTTCCATGTAGCCTCGCTCCTGATCACAACGAAGGTCCGTTCGATAACGAATGCAATTAAGGCAATTACCTTACTTTTGAATTGCCAAGATTTCACGCTTGTAGCGTATCTACAGTTTATTATATCATTGGCTAGGTGAATGTTGTTGGCATGGTTCATTTTTTTTTTTTTTTAAATAGATATGCGAACACGGAATTCGTGTCATATCAATATTCTTACTATTTTCAAATTAAGCTAAACGCTTGTGCTATGAAAATAGGACTAACTTGCTTGTCTGGAGTGAGATTCGAACCTGCGACCTTTGGATCGTGAGAGTCCTAACCACAAGATCAACAAGCTACTCTTTGTCAGTGTTTTCAAAAAACCAGAGAAAAAATAAATGAAAGATAACGCCAGCAAATCATTTCACATCCAAGTAATTGCACACGTAAATCTGATGAATGATTCATTCTCATATAACTGAATATACATGTGTTTCTATGCCATAGGTAGGAGTAGAAGTTATGTGTAATTCCAAGGAAAATCCATTGCCAATACTAGTACCTACTTACTGAAATTCTTCAGTCCATAATGTCGACTGCATCACACACTGATCCTGATTTAATACTAAAACTTGGATCTACTACAGACTTCTTTAATCAATGTGGTCATGGTTCAAGCTATCCCTAGTAGTTGGTCTAAATCTTTGCACTGGACATGAGCGACCTGTCATTATACAATCGGCAATGTTGGGATGACCAAATTTCATGCCCAATTTATGATTACAACGTGTGCACCACACATGTAATTATTTTTTGCTCCAATTGGAGAATTCAGTCGCATTTTTTTATTTTTCATACAGATTACTGAGCATTCAGATATATAGCTGGCCTCTTCAATGTTTTGCCAATCTGGGTCAGGATGTCAGGAAAGACCAAAGTAATATTTGTTGACTGCCTGCATTGTTTTTGAAATTCCTGTCACTGTTGGTAATACCTACCTAATTACCAATGAGTCCAGGCGTGTGAAATTACTTTTTATTTTCACAGGAAGTACCAGCATTGTAAATTTCACCTTGTTGCTGTATTGGATCTGATGATTTAATATTTTTGTGGATTTTGGCTGTCATACAATTTCAATTTAATGGAATTACATTTTCAATAGACGTTTTATCATTTTTTATCATTCCAAGTGATTCTTTTTTTCTAAATATTCTATCATCATGTCGTCATAATCGTAAAATAACGATGCATGTGATTTTTCTCAAGTTTGCGGGAGAACAGTTTGAAGTTTTATTTACATAAACGATAACTACAAAAGATTTTTCTTTGAAACTTGGGTTAGTTATTTAAAGTTGATACCTTTCAAATCTCAAATATAGTCAGCACAGTACGACTTTTTTAGACATGCTGCATTGTTCTACGATCGAAAATCAAAGTCGGTATAATGACGGTTAAATTAATGAGAAAAAATACACTTTTTATATACCATTAGATGGCTTTTTTTCACTTTTTAACGATCCAAAAAAGTCAATACGAAATTTTTTGCACATCCGTCATTATTCTACGATCATGATGATGTGTGTATTTGGCGCTTCAAAGATTGTAAATTATCCATCGATAAAAATAATTATCCTATGTTTTCCAACAAGGTTGATCTAATGATGATACACTTTCATATACATATTTATTTTTTAACTATTCTTTAATTTATCGAAGTATAGTTCATCTTTTCACTTTGTGGTGATGATTTTTAGTAATTAGCTTCTTTATTTACATTTTCTTTAATAAAGTGTCAACATGTATACTTTTCATTTCGATATATTTCAATCTACCGTACATGCATCAATAGGTTTATCTCGTATGCGAGCATAAGGCAGTTATTTGACCAACAATTACAACTTAATAAGTCAAGGGTAAAACTCAGGGCTGTAAGTCTGTGATTTTTATAATTATTGTCAAATCACCGCACTGTATAAGTATTTAACTATGGCCGGTGTATGTTTGACTCTAGAAGTCTCACATCAGAGGCTTGTACGTAAATCTCCATAAGTTAACACTTTGCAGACTTATTAACGACTTATCTGAAAAATAACATAAGTACATCAATCAGTATGAGATTTTATTTTATTTTATTTATTTCAGCTAAAAACTAGATTAAAAAATGAGCAACTTGCCCCGAATTCAATGTACAAAATTCTATTGAAACCAGCACTGATCCGTGGTTAAGTCGTCTCTGCATTTTAAAATTAAGGTTATGACTAAATTGTTTCGATGTATACACAAGTATGTACGATATATATTTTAATTTGGGCATAAGGATCGCTTCCAACCCCCATTTAACATCTAGAAATAAAAATTTGCATTTTTGTATATTTATTGATTTATTTTCATATTTATTATTTTGTTATCAAACATTACATTCAATACAGCTCTTATATAATTGAATATTACACAGTTAGTATATATTTAAATTATATAATTGATTTTTTAAATTATTTCTATGGTTAAATATTATAATTCATAATAATCAAAATATGGTACAATAATTTTGAACACTTTTTACTATTCGGTATATATAATATTTTATATTATTTATGTACATGGTCAAAATTTAAATAACGCCACAGATATTCTTACATTAAAAAATAATAATTTAATTAAAGTCATTGTGTTGCCTGACTATTTGTTTTAATTAAACTCATTAGGATGATTTTTAACTGAAAAGATAAATTCAACATTTACGGATTTCAAAATCAGAATAATTTTGAGTATTCTAATTTGATTGGTAATGTAACTGTATGAAATTGTAACATGATCTTAAAGTTCTACTATCTGTGGTTAAGATATAATAGATAAAGTTTGCTTTGTCTATGATACCATTATCTTACATTATATTCACTGTCATTAATGTGCATGTAAATTTGACAATCTTTGATTTTGAACCCATTTAAACAAATTTTAATAATCTATTCCAGTTCCTTCATATGACTTAATTGCAAGAAAGGTCTAGGAAAACAACAAACTCTGTCCTGCTATTTATTACCATGGTGTGTTTATATTTTTATGTATGAGTTCAGAACTAACAACGCTTTTGCATACAACCCAATTTAAAGGCCGTTACATATTACATAGTCGGTCACTCTGTATACAAAATGTAATAGATTTATTAACAAAATGTAACAAATTTTCTATCTTTTATTTAACTTTCGAGACAAGTATCATCCACTTACCCACACTTTTAGACATTAAACACAAACACAAGAAATTAAACAATTTACAAACCACATTTTCTCTTTTTCCTCAAACATATTTATAAAACTCTTCAAATCTATCTTCTGTTTTTTCCGTACCCTGTGTTTATTTTCTACGAAAATATTTAGAACCCAACTGACCTGAGTGATGTTTCGACGTAGCAGACAGTAGAATATTAATTAAATAAATTGTGTTGTTTGACTTACCTAATGTATTTTATTTGTATCCAGGAATTTTTGCTCAAAATCGTTTGTCTATTGGTAAGAATGAATAATGGAGAGCAAGTTAACAATGCTAACATAACAAAAGAAGACTTTATTTAAGGTTAATGGTGCTTTTGTAATCTGAAACTCAAAATAATACATTTTTATTCATAACCTACAAATTGTAACTTATGTGCGTGATGTAACAAAAAATACTTGGGGTTTATCTCACCACCTCTTGATAAACTACGAAATAACAATCTGACTGATAAACGCACACAATGATCAAGATCTATAATAGTTTCGAAATAAATAAATTTCACTTCAGTATTCTCACTATTTTCAAACTGAACTAAAACTTGGCAGTCTCATGAATTTTTGACAGTCAGACCAAACGAGCGCGTCATTATTTAAGAGATAAGATTCATACTACTCACAGCTTAGCACTAATCTGCAGTTACATATTTATCATTTATTATATCTATGGACCAGGGGCGTGCATTGAGAACAAGAAGTATGACTTTTATTAAAACATATATTTAGAAAAAAAAATCGAAATTAAATATTTATCTGGCAGAATATTGTGGTAAGAATATTACAAGATACATCTCTTACTTCGGTTCCTTTTCAAAATATATGCTTAGGAAAAAGTCATGCTTCTTGTTCTCACTGCACGCCCCTGCTGTGGAGTAACATTAGTGAGAGCTTTATCAAAGACCACAGATGGGGAAACAGGCCTTAAGGATTTTAAAATTATATCAGAATTACTAAATAAAACTTAAGATAGAATCTTATTATTGTCACATTTAAATTAAATTTGTTTGCTGTGTGTATTACACGTCATCAAGCAGAATTGTAAAATGTAATCACGTACATACCATGACTGCACTTGTCGGCATTGAGATCTTCCGAATCCACAAACAACAATTTTTGAATCTCCTGACACTCCCAGGCTTCACTCAAAATTTTGTTTGTTCAAGACATGTCGTAATTTTATTACTAGTCACATTAGTACAAACTATCATATAGCAGTTCACCAAATCTTATAATATTTATTTTTACTTCACATTCTCAAATTTTTTATTTGAATCTTCAATTATATCTCAGTTATACATAAGCTTTATGTATGAAAGGGTTTGATTGCAAGTTTACAGCTTTTCAAGTCTCCACAGCTTTGAGATTACATAGATCATGTACTAAATTACTATGTCGACGTTCCCTACGTAAACTAAGACATCTACAGAAAGCAATTTTGCAGGACATCTGTTTGATGTTTGGCTTTACATACAAAATGAGCATACTTGTCCGCTTTTAGATCAGTTATTTTTCTCTGAAAAAAGTAGAAACATTATTCTTTTATTTTGAATTGCAGAGAAGAGTATTTTCTATGTATTGGTAGAAAAAAGTAAAAATTCATATTTGGTAGATGTACAAGTTTACATAGCGACGTTCGATATATATGATCAAGGGTGAATAAACCTAGTGAAATCCCAATGTGCCAAAGTTTTCGATTTAGAATAAGAACTAACTTTTATTACACCCCGTAAATAAACAATTTCATATTATAAAAAAAATTGTGCAGGAAAAATTCACTGTGCAGAGCCGGGTATATAATAGATAGCGAAGTACTATTAGTGACAAATAGAAGCTTGTTTTATTCAGAAATTTAGAAGTAAATAGTGGATCAAAATTGCGTTGTTAAAGAGAAAATTAGCTTTCAGAGATTAGCCGGTTTTTAAACCTGTTGAACAATTTGTAATGAACGCAATATTTCAACGGTTTGTCTTATTTTTCAATCATATTAAAAAATTATTAAAATTTCTAAACAATTTTTACAAAAAAAATGATTAGGCCAAGTGGCTTGAAAATTTCCCTGGCCTGGTTTAGGCCTCCATTACGATTTATACAAATTGATGGAATTTTTATACAATATTATTGAAGAATGATACATTATGAAAAATTACGAACAACATATCTCACATTGCGGTAACACGTTATTATGAGATTGACAAACAATAATATAAAACTCCGAATCTCAATTCCAAGCCAATTTCAAAAATCGTAAAGGATTATGGATACGCAATAGATAAGCTTACATACCTACCTATATAATATTTAGTGACAATGTTTATAATGGTTTATTTATATATATTGTCATTTAAATAACAATAATAATACTTATGAAAAATATTCCTAAATATTTTCCTGGACATAAAAAATTAAAAATTAACTTATTAAAAAATACACCAATATATTATTTTCCTACCTAATTCTTAATTTAACACTGTGTTTTCCAATAATACATAATTGACATATTTAACGAATATCGGAAATGTAAATCGTAAACTTCATATAATTTTTAAATGTCATTTACAATGCTGGATTTTACAAAGATAAATCATATTTTTTTATATATGCACCTACAATGTATATCTGTGGGTAAAAGGAACAACCGAATCATTAAAAAAATGCAGGTTTTCAGGAGAGAAATAACAATTTGGGAATTTCGTTACTTTACAAAGTATCTCATAAAGCCTTTGTTATTTTAATTTTAGCACCAGTAGTTTTGATTTTGTTTTTGATGTCGAACCAAGTTGATTAATGTCGTTTTTTGGAAATTTTTAAAAATAATTAATCATTTCATTTGTCTCTTTTCAGAAACTTAAAAAACAGTCGCATTTTATTTTATTTTCTGACTCATCTAATTTTTCCTTGCTAGATATGTATCTAAAGAACAACTCTGCATAATTAACTTCAAAACTCGATTTTGTTGATTCATTCGTTTGTTCTTTTCACCCATAGATATACCATAATTCTAATAATAGCGCCTCGTCAATAAGTCTCCTTCCAAAATAATTAATATACATTTATTTCACCAGGTGGCACTGTCCAAACAGCTGATATTGAAATATTTACACAATGTTAAGAAAATATAAATAAATTTGACCACCCTGTCATGATCAGGACATTTTGAACAATAACTATTCTTGATAATGCACTTTAAATAAAATTTAGTTACACAATCATTTTTCAAAAATTTTAACGACATAACTTTCAGAAATTCATTTTATACAAACAATATACGGTAAATATATGATTTTATATTTTTAATGGTATGGCTTGATACCTACTGTAACACATTCAAATCTTATAATTTTAAAACATATAATATATTTCAAATAAAATTTGAATGTCAAATAGAGTTCTCATGGTCCTTTTATGTATTTTGAAGTATTGCGCGATCATGTTACAATATTTTTTTTACTTGAAAAAAGACATGAAGTATATAATTTTACATAAAAAAATATCTGCGAGAAATATCTAATTCTCTGTGAGACATGTGGCTGTATTCTGAAAATAGCAACCATTGCCATTTCGGTAGCCTGACAGTTAAACAAACATTCACAATTTGCGAATTTTTACATTTTAGAGCTTTCTGATTGGTTGAATTGGTTAATTCCAATCCTGTCAAACTTAATAATGTCAAAATTGACAGCGTTACAATGTTATACAATAACTGTCAAGAAATCAAAATAGCAATGATTGCTATTTTCAGAATACGGCCGATTGTGGGGTCTCCAAACTTAGTAGTATAAAAAGTTGTTTACTGGTATGAGAAAAAGGTAGCATTGGACTTGATAATATTGTAGATAAACTTGTATCCTAATATATGATGATCGTACAACGATAGTATGTTGCGTACTGTAACATCCGTAATAAGTTGTCTGTAGGAAACACTGGAATTTTCCCAAAGGACAAATCGTTATTACAGAACTTTTTTTTTCGTATCCCTTAAATCTAAAAAAAACATGAGGGATCATCATCGGAATCGAATGGAAATGGAACAGATTACGATGCACACTCCAAACCATCATGGAGAATGAATTTGAACGTGCATATCGCTTTGTAACTTAAATTCATTAAAATTACAACAATTTTTCAAGAACGCTCACACAAAACCAACACTGCAAGATACAAAACATCTCCAACAATAACGAGGACTCTACTTTTGGTTGCTTTTCTTATTCATTATGGTTACACACAATACGTTTTTAGTACCAGTCAATGTAACGGTTACGGATTTTAAACTTTATAATACTGTCCATATACACTATCAGTCTTAAACCCTATGTGCATGGCACTAACTATATATCTTCGACGGATATATAAATATTCATCACAATTTTTTTTACAAAAATAATTAAAGTTATCACTGAGTCTAAGTTTCACAAAGATTTTACTTTAGCTCAAACTGCACAGCTGGACGTTGGCTTTGGACATTAATGAGCACTCTCCAGGAGCTTTGTTTCAGAGTCACCAGATGGAATTCTACGTTGTGTCGAAAAATCTGTTGTCATTTCACACATTTCAGGGGATATACCTGAAAAAAAGGCATTAAACATTAGTAATTCATTTGACTGTGAAATGTTAAATTTACCTAAAATATGGTGATAAATTTTCTTACAACGACTCATGATCAATGAATAAATTTATGTATGTTTTAAATCAGAAATATTATCAGATGTTAACAAAAGATCAATAAACAACACATATTGTGGGCATTATCCCAGACCAGAAAGAGTAACACATATCTGGGTGATCTCACAGCTTTCAACCTCAAAATGTGCCCAAAGAAACTTCACTTCAAAAACATCATTTATTCATTCCCAGTTTTATTTAAAACATGTATTTTCCAAGGGTTACTGAATTAAAACTGGGTACTTAAGATGTTTTTTTTAACTTTTAAGTATCCTACAATTATATTTTATTTTAAAATATTATTAGGACATACCTATACCGTACTTAAAAGATTTGAATGAGATAAAAGTTTGATTATAATTGCACAGAAGTCTCTGAAATAAACATTTTTTGATGTCATTACCAGGAAAGGATTAAGAAGGTTTAATAGTGTGTTTTAGAAAACTATCAATGTGATAATATCAACATAAGCGCAATATTTTATTTTGTATATTTTAAACAATTATGTATTTGACTATGATGTACACCAAAAATGTATGCTCTAGATACGGATTCTTTTTAAAAGGTCTTAATTTTTTTCAAACTGGAAACTGTTCATACTTGGAGGATCCAATCTGATGTGAAGTGACCTCATGGAATCTTCCGGTGAAAGCCTTTCGTACTTCGTACTTGGTAAGGACACAGGCACCATAGAACCAGGTGACAGTACTGGAACACAAAAGAAAACAAAAGTTAGTAAAAGCAAGTAGCTTGTTGGTCTTGTGGTTAGGACACTGGCCTCGTGATCCAAAGGTTGCGGGTTCGATCCTCACTCCAGACTAGCAAGTTAGTCCTATTTTCATAGTACAAGCGCTTAGCTTAGTTTGAAAATAGTAAGAATATTGATGTGACACGTATTCCGTGTTCACATCTCTATTTTTTTTAAAAAAAAATAAAAAAATAAAAAAAATGTTTTGTTTATGACCTTTTTGAGAATAAATTATAGGATAGGCTAAAAAATTTAACATTGGATATTTACTATTACTGAAAAAAATATCTACTTTTGTGGAATTCGTTACATGTCTTCATTAATGGAAAAATGCAGAAAGAACACAAAAATACTTTGAAATACACACATAAGTAGACCTCCTTTTAAGAAAGACTATTGAATTAGTATGTAAGTGCAAGCCGGGTATAAACACCAACACAAAGAAATAATGTGCCTCGTACGCACACCTTACATATACAAATTCAATAGTCTTTCTTAAATGATAAGCGTTCTACACATATCGACGGCTCCTATGTATAATATCGTAACCCACAAATTGACGATTTTGAGTTTTTTGTGTATACACATGTGTATTTAATTATATCTTTTATTGCAAGAAAGAAAAATAAATATTTTGCAATAAATAACGTTTTATTATTATAATTTTTTTTTTTTTTTCGTTCTAGGAATTAAATATATAATTAAAAACATATGAAATACACAACAAACTCAAAATCGTCGCTTTGTGGGTTACGATATTATACGTAGGAGCCGTCGATATGTTGAAATCTTTATATTTCTTAAAAAATCACCCAATTTTAAAGAAAAAACCTAAAATAAATAAATTGTTTAAAATGGTAAAATTAATATTTCCCTTATTTATGTTGTGCGAAAATAATTTATTTGCAATAATGATAACGAAACATTATAACTTAGTACGATCGGAAAAGTATAAAACAGAATAATAAAATTTTTAAAATAAATATACATATATAAAAAAAAACTCGGTTTTAGAAATTTTATTTTGACACAGAAGCTACAAAGATAAGCTATTTACTTCGTATAATGAGAGTGACTTCTTAAAATTTATTCAAATAAGAAAACTTTGGTACTAAGTCGAATGCAAGATCCGATCTGAAGACTAATAGCGCAGGAGGTTGGGAAGGCCAAAGCTAAAGCGGAGTGGCAATGTCTTCATATTTGTCTTAGAAATCTAGGACTGGAGGTGTGTGTGACAGAGATCATTGGAGGCAAAATTATTGACGTGGTCAAGATCCACCACGGGCTGATGAGCCAATAGTGATATTTAGGTGGCTATATTTATGACGATGGGAAAAATAAAAATGAATGTTAACAAAAATTTTGCTACTTTAAGAAAATAAAATACATACATAAAACCTTTTGTATTTTCATTGTTGTAGTGATGTTGTGGGGGAAGAATTATTGTAAGATAGCAAATAGGTCAAATCTGAATCTTATTAAGGGCCGGTTGTGTCAACTTTGTGATGACATTTTAAACTGTGTATCTCATTGAAGCCGGTGGGGAGAGCGATTTTTAACATTTGTCATCAAAATCGTTTATATTCAATTTTTCAACATTGTAGTGTCAAAGTGTAGGATGCCACAGATTTTTCTGACGATCGACTGATTCTATAGTACATCCTTAATAGGAAAAATAATTTACTTAGACCTCAGTAGTAGACCTTAGTACATTTTCGTCAGATTAAATAGATTTTGCCTATTAAATAGATTAAATAGATGTAACTCTAAATGAATTCAGCCACAAGGCATTGTTATTTTTGACAATAATTTTGTTTTCTACATGTCATTGTACATACATCAGGTTTTGAAAACTTTACATTTATATACCACAGGATTCATTTAAAGGTGGGTAGGTGATATATTTGGAGTACTGTTTCTCGGATAGTGGATAGGGTAATCTGTTACCAACACCACGGTGTCAAAAAAAATGAATAATATTGATTTTCATGACATACCTCTGTCAAAAATTGCACGCAGTACACGAATGTGCATCGGCTTAAACGAGATATATATTTAAAGTGTCATCGCCAACTTCAATCCAACATAATACAAGCAGCCCTAAGACCCAAATTATAATAAGGAAAATGGTCTCCAAAGTGGAATAATCCAAGACTATGGTCCCATTGTTCATACAATGAAAATAAGTATTTCACTATACAATTTAATGTTCTGTTAATTTAATCTAACTAAAATAATCGTAATCTAAATTAAACAAACCAAACCTAATAATCTAACCTAACCAAACCTAATAACCTAACTTAACCAAACCTAATAACCTAACCTAACCAAAACTAATAACCTAACCTAACCTCATATATTGCCTATGAAATGTCAAAATATGCAGTGCATTTTTCGAAACTTTAAAGTGTAATATCTTATTTAATACTTACTTTTCAAACGTAAATTATCTTTCATTTTGTTATTATCACATTCAATAATATAGTGAAATAATCATTTTCGTTGTATATGCAATGGGACCACTATCTTGGATTTAGCCTCCAAAGTTTAACATTCAGAGAGTTTGAAAACAAAAATGTTTCAAAAAAGCGAATCAACTGCAATTGATATTTTCTCAGCAATATACCTATATACTTCCAAAAATTGATTACTCAAAATAGATTTATTTAGAATTTACAAGACTTACAATGGCTTCTCTGTGCTGGCATCATCGGTGTTGAATACGACGACCCATCGAAGGGCTGGTTGTTTGTTTGTCTTAATCCATGGTAAATATTTCCAGACTGAGTGTAGTTCTTCGGGATGATGGTCGCTTTCTGATCTGGTGACATTATCAGATAATCCTTGTCGTTTGACATCCCGCTGTTTGACAGAGGAGTTCCTAAAATACAGGAAAATTAATTTATTGATTCATTTTCTTCATTCATCTGTCGAGATTCATGATTATTACAGTAGAACCTCGTTAACACAAAATTCAAGGGAACTAAAAAAAAATATTTCGAATTACGCGGAACCCCGTTAATTGGAAATTTAAGGTACCAAAAAAATAAAATTGCGATGCCATTTCGAAATTCACCAAAAATCGTTAAACTTATGAAAAAAGCCATTTGTATTTTTGCATATTTCAAGAAATCATATGGAAAACGCAATATTTATTATGCTAATACAAAAGCTGTGACATTTCTAGTACTTCAGTTCTAGTTCTTTAGAACACGACATGTATTGACTTATTTGTTATTCTCACTTGCGCAAATAAATTGAAGTAATTTTTTCAATTATGTCAATTTAAAAATAATTGAATTATGTGGACTTAAAATCTATTGATTTATGGCGATTACAATTTCGAATTACAAATTACTGGGATTTTCGAATAATCGGGGTTAATCTACTATGAAATGAATATTATGCAACTTGTAAGTTTGAAAAATTATAAATTATGGTAAATTTCGAATTATCAGGGTACGAATCAACCGGCTTTTACTGTATTTAATTAAGCTTTTCCACGTGTTTTTGTTTTTTTTGTCAAAACATTAGTGAGGGATATATTATGTAGAAACAAAACCACTATTATGAAAGCAAAGAGTGACGTGTTTGAAAAAGATTATTAAATTTCATTGTTTTGACGGGCCATGAGGCCTAAATACCGTTGTAATAAGAAAAAACACAGCAAGTTAGTTGCGTAACTAATGCAAGTTCTTCTCTTTCATCTTCTTCGTGCAAGCTTATCAATTGTTGACCATCCAACAGGTGAGTCTTTGCTGTCTAACTAAACCTTCATCCAGCATCTGATTACCCGGTCATGCTAAGTCTTCTGTGAATGTTCTCTATTTCCGTTCCCATCAATATTAGTATTTTGTATCTGTCTTACAATTCTTTATCATTAATATGTTCAACATGACTATATTATATGGTTTATGTGATGTCTGTTCACGTATTCCCCACTGTTGACTAAGCAGGTAAACTATAAGCATGATCCAATTGGAGAAAGGGAAAAAAAATTTTTTTGTTCTATACCATGCTTTCAATTATTAAAAAACTTTATATTTTTATTGATATACATAATACGTTTACGAAACAAACCATTATATCCAAAGAAACCTCATTTTATTTGAAGAATCTTGAAACAAGAGCAAGCAACATCAGGCGGATTATGTTAAGCACTTCTGTGAACGCAGAGGATTTTGACAGTTTCTTAACAATACAGTTCAGTCCTTCCAGAGAGGATTTCGCAACTCACGTGTAATTCGAAGCAACATGATTGTATCATATCAAAATATTTTTGTAGTTTAAGGCCGGCCGCACTTTGCATATCAATTATTACGTACATATTCGTACGTATGGAGCGCGCACATTGATTGCGTCTTGCGTTGGTCACGATCAGTTACTTTTTGCATTTCTCCAATAACGTTTGTGCCAAATGAATAATCTGTATCTTCTGGAAAACTCTATTATGGGAGACTTAAATAATGACAAATTTCATGACTATCTACCTAATAGATTCACAAATGCTGGGGAGAACCGAAGTGCGACGAGAGCTCATAACATTGGAGAAATATTTAAAAGTTTTTTTATTCGAAGTACATAATTATACCTCACCTTCATTAAATCAAATTATTTAACTTACAGGTATTTTTTAGTTCATTAGAGTTTCTCCGCCATGATCTGCGCTGATGGTCGCATAGTTGAATCACTTTGGTCCCACAAACATTTGTGGTCATGTGTCAAATTGACAAAATTTTCAATATCCATCGTACGAAATCGCAAAAATTACCGAACAAATCCGGATTGTGTCGGACATCGCATCTATATGTACGTACACGCACTACTAAATTGTGTACAGTGTGCGATGTTCAATACTACTTCAAAGGTCAGGAATGTACTTGCGTATTTGTACGTATGCGTACTACTCAATTTCTTACGAAAACGCATCCAGTGTGCGGCTGGCGTAATGACCCATAATAATCCACCAAATGACATTCTAACCTAATTTTTTTCAACATTCGACCAGAGCGTATTTTGTAACTCCACAACTCATATCTTTTCTCATTTTTCGATTAACACTCCTCTTGAGAAATAAGACAACAAAAAAATGCTTCATACGGTATTTACCTGATCTGGAAAGCATCTGGGGCTGACTGGTTACATAATTGACCAAGTGTTGGTTGGCGGGAAACCAGTTGGGGGTCTTGTTACTGGCGTGTCCACCGCTCAGAACGGTGGATGGGTTGCTAACTCCTACGGTGCTGTACAGGGCTTGTACTGGAGGGTGGCAATTGACGTACATTTCTGGATGGTTCGAAGAAGCGTTGTCCGGAACCTAAGACAAATATACAAATTGCATTATATTACTTGTGACAAAACTATTATTTAGATATTAAAGTATAAATTGGTACAAAAAAATATGTTTTTAAATATGCACAATTGAGTAATTACAATCTATTGTTAAATTTTTATATTATTGGAAATATTGTTTAAAAATGTTAAAAATATTGTAAATTTTATCTTATTCGGGTTTAAAAAAGATGCCTAATTAAATTAAGGTATCAGAATGTTATCTTCATCAATGCATCTGAAACACAAACCTCAGATATTTTGGAAGAATATAAACAAAAATATTTATCTTCTGGTTTGGGTCTTTTGGGGTATTATGCCATGTCATTAAGACCTTTCTGGCCAACGTTTCGGATCCCATTGCAGGGTCCATCATAAGGGCTGAACGTATTCTGTTGTTTAAAAAATGTCCAAGCTGACTTCTTTAAACCTAACTTCTTTAAATAAAGGTGATTTCTTTAAACCCTCTTTATGCATTATGTTTACACCTCAGAGTATGAAATTCAGAGTTAGATTTGTTGGTAGCAGATAAGTGCATCAATATGCAATAAACAAGCTGTAAATGCAATGCTATGAATTTAGATACTCACCATATGTGACTGCACACCTGGTGATCTTCTAAACTTGATCATATCTTCATAAACCCTGTCATAAACGTGTCCCCTCATGTCTTCTCTTCGTTCATCTTCAGAGTTTGGATTATTTGTGACGTAAACCTGTTAATATGAAAAGTAGGTATATAAGATATATCTACAAATATATACAGGGGTATCTCATAGCTGGTAGCAAAAACTTTGCAGTTAGATTCCTGCCTTATAATGAGTTGAGAATGTTCAAGCAACCATGACCTAATTTTTTAGAATTTTTTGACAGGTTTTTTTATCATTTTTTTCAATAAAAAAATTAAGGTAAGTCAGAAATATTGAAAAAAAATGCAAACCATGATGTTACGTATCTTCATAACTCTTAATATTAGGTCATGGTTGCTTGAACATTTTCAACTCGTTATGAAGGTAGAAATCCACCTATATACTTTTTGTTACTCGCTATGCTACACCCTTTATGCATTTAAATGATTCAGTAGCAAGAAAATAGATAAGCTATTATCAGAGACAAGGATGATTGAAGATTTGCTGTTGATATGTGTACTTAATATTTGCAGTATTTTTTGGAACTTAAGACACATTTTTATCTATAAAAATCAACTTCGAATTGGGGTAAATCTTATGGTCTGAAGCGAATCTTATGGTCTTATGAATTTTGTTTTTACAACTTATGGTAACAATAATTAATCATTAAAAATTAGCATATTTTTGAAAATCTGAAAATCAACCCATAAATTTGTAGTGCGGCTTATGGTCCAGTACGTCTTATCCAAAAGTATAGCAGAAATAATTCAACATTCTTGACCACGAAGAGCCAAAAAACCTTAGACCTTCTTTTGACAAACAATTTATCAAATTAATTACCTGCTGCCCACTCTGCAACCTGTAAACGGGTAGTCTCGTTTGCTGGACCATTTGTGCTCCGTATCTCAGAGGGTCAATCTGCACGTACTGTCCATTGAAGACATCGTTCTGGTCATTGTTGTACTGCTTCCTGGGCAGCGTGCCTTGAGCCTTGGGCACGTCCGGGTCTGGTGACTGCAGAGCAGCATTAGCCGCCTTCAACTTGGCCAGCTTGCTGCTGGTCTTGTCGGCCATTTTTCCATCCAATAAGATATCCGGACTTTTATCTGGTTCGGTAAACAAGAATGACTTTATAATGCAACCAAATAATTTTTGACCGTGTGTTTCGGCATTTTAATTCACACAATAATACAATAAAAACATACACGGTCTTTTCATATTTTGTTTTGAGATGTTCGAATAAACAGGTATTTCGGCGGCCTGGTGGCAGGGCACGGAAGTTGTCAAGATTTGTAATTGACATGGCGGCATACGGTACTGACTTCTGAACATCTTAAGATAAAATTGGAGACAAATAATGGGTGTTCAGTTTTGGTGAAGAACAATTGACATTAGATAACTTGAAGAAAGAAGATGGCGGTATATGATTTCTCCACACGGCGACAAGCGGCCTTCCATTGCAAGATAAGTTGTTCGAGATCCTACTGTTTGAACTAAATCTAAAAATACAATAAGAAAAGACCAAACCATATACACAGTTATCGAAGTTTTTAATTGACAGCGTAAACATTGTAAAAGCCCAAATGCATAAATATGTGTAAAAAACATATATTTTGTAAATACATATCTTTTTTACTTACCCAGGCTATCGACGCTCTCTGTATCAGTAGCATTTAGAGGAATATTGGATCCATCAGGATGATCTGCATAAGGTTTTGTTGTTCCTTGACCTATGGATACAATTAAATTTTTAATAAAGCCAACATATTATGCATGTCTTATATATTTGAAAATGCATCCATCTGATTAAACCGTATGTTCAAATTAATCTCTCAACCACATAAAATTTGCCTGTGAACTATAAAAAAAATATAGGATAAAAGCTGTTAGTCATCTTTGAAATCAAACACTAATCATACAATCACAGTTTATTGAGCTTGCATTAAATTAATATAACAAGTAGATAAATTATATGTAGTCATAAAGTCAAATCAAAGAATTATTAATATGTGTATGGGAAAGTAGGCATGAAAGACTTTTTTTTTTGGTGTTACTAGGGCTTACGACCTATATATTTAAGTGATCACTTTCCACCCATGATAGACAATCACCTCTATCAAATTTTTGCAAGTTGTGTAATGTTTAACTTGCACACCTTATTTCACATGTGAGTTGTATTTTTATTACCGCTATCTGCAGTCGAAAATTTGCTATTTCCATAAAAAAATATGTACAGTTATGAGATATCTTGATAAATGATTTTATCTCTCCCTGGGGATAAAATCCAGTATTGTGTTCTTGAAAATTCTTAACATATTCAAAATACTCTGAATAATAAGTATGTTGTAAAGCTACCCAGTACTAATATAATAAACACGATTTGATGATGCACCCTTTATGTCTTCGATGAAATGAGAACTACTGTTAAAGTATTTTGTATATTATTAATTAATAAAGTAAACATTTCTTACCATGAGTTGGTGTCCGCCTCGGCCCTCGACACTTTGTCAACAAGACAAGAAAAACGGAGAGTAAGATTAAAAATCCTGTCACACCGAGAAGTATTCCAAGCAGTGGCGTTAACTGGAGGGACATCACTAAACCACCTGAAAATTTTAATGAACTAAAATTAAAATTTTGGAACATAGACGTGTTTATAAGAACCAAAATTATGTTAGCAACCGCCTCGATTGAGCCGGTGCGAACCCATAGCAGCATACCACTGCTTACTTACTGAGATGATTTAGGCATACAAAACATGTACATAAATGAGTATAGAACATAGGATGATTAAAAAAAAATATAAGATGAATACTGAAGGTAAGAGGAATAAAAAGTATCAGCCAAAGATGGGTTAGACTAGACACTGGAAGGCACTTCTATCAAAAGCTTCAGTTTTTAATAAGCTTGCATGAGAAGATGTATGAAAGTGAACAATTAAGAATGATTGGTAAGTCAGAAGAGAAAAGTGCGGTTATCTTTCCTATCTGCTTACCCCTGTGGCAAAACCTAATGGTAAATACGTTAATAATAGTCAGAATACATAATGCATTATTTTGTGTTGTTCAAATATGTATAGGTACATTTGTGGGAAGCCTTGATTATCAATGGGATTCTTTTGGTAGAACATTACATATCGTCGCTGTATATATAATTAAGCCTATGTGCCGTTTTAGTGCATTCTGAGATATACGAATGAAACTGTTTAAAAAATAATTGCACAGACTAGATTTATAAAAAATATTTTAAATAATTACTAGGCAGACTTTCCAGATGAACGGCAATGTTTTTTTAGTATATCTCCATTATTCATATGAAAAATTGACAAATTGATTCGTACATCTCAGAATGAACTAAACGGCACATTGGCTTTATATACAGAGACGATATACATTTATGCACATACAATTAAAGAAATACGAAAATAATTTCTTATTAAACTTTAACATTTTATGCATTAAAAAAAACTGATCTATTCTTACCCATCTGTTTTAGCGGTTCCTTCAACGTATAAGTCTGCAGACTATAAACTTCACTGAGCCCCTTTGTGTTATAAGCGTACACATCTATGTTGAACACTGCAGCACTGGGTAAATTGGTGAACTCAAACTGCGTGTAGCCAAAAGTTGCATTCTTCATCAAAAAGTTGCTGTGCGCATTGTATACCTGAAAAGTTATATTTTAATGTTAAATATTTTATGAAATCACAAACCTATCTATCGAGAATGTATATTCACTATTGGGACTCGAATCTGCAACAAGAAGCATTTGAGATTTGGACCTATATATGACTAGTAAAAACAAATTAATTATCAGTGCGAAGGGAGATAAATCATTAAAGACCAAGATATTATAATACTGTTACGTGTCATGGCTCGGTCAAAATGAAATGAAACTCGTATTTCGTAATTGATCACTCGTAGAAAAAACCTTTATTATCTTCAACATTTTATCTCACATTTTACATTCGCTGGACAAACAATACTACTTTTTAAACTAAAAAGAACCGCTTCGCTTTTGTTTCGCTACTGCGGTAAGAACTTTTCTAAAATCTTCGCCTTCGAATTATCTGTTAGTTCGTTATTTTGTTATTTCAACGACTGAGCACATCGGCCCGCCGTTCTGTGCATGTTCTGCGCTGTTCTGCGCGCATACGCCTTCGCTAGTATTCGGCTGTCAAACGTCAACCGACCACTCATTACAATACTTTGGCCGTATTATCAGACATACAGAAAATACTAGATCATGCATCTTATTACTCAAGGCTAAATTGCCAGTATAAGAGATTCTGGAATATGCCAAACATTCTGACTGAAGTCAATGGTTTGGTAAATCCACAGTTTAACTATTTCGAGTTGCTGGAAATAAAATAATGTTCGCCAACATGATTGCTAAATGAACATACATTAGAAGGTGAAGAACAGTATAATATGGCAAAAACTAAATACTTCCACTTGTCGTTGAAATAACTTGTACATATTTTATAAACACAATTTTTTTTTTTTGATTTTATTTAATTCAGTCATCCGTCAACAGTCAACAGTCAACAGGGAGACACAATCGCTTGGTAAGATGAAATTCAAAAAAATAGTTAAATATCTCCCACAATTAAAGGATAAAGGATAACACAAATAGGACATTACCATAGATAAGTCAATTTGACAATGACAGATAAAACATAATTTAACTGATTGTTCCAAATTTAACTTTAACATAGACATAAAGGGGCTCATGATCAGGGAGGGGGACGAGTTTCTAGTATCTGCCTCACCATATGACGATACTCTTCATATTTAGTGTTAAAAATATTTATTGAATTAATATTTGTAATTATAATCTGAGCGTATGCGTGGAATGGGAGAGAATTTCCTATTGTTGGTTTGATAAATTGGAATTCAAAAGAGGTAGATACTTCTGTCTGGTAGGTCGGAATGGAATGTGAAAAGCTAGCAAGCTGGTGATTTCAGGAGAATCAATAAGTTTATGAATTATTTGGAAAAGAAAGGATTGATCTGACAATATTCGCCTGTTTTCTAGAGTGAGCAATTTATGAAATTTTATTGAGACCAAATAGTTAAAATTCAAATTAAACTTGAATTTTAATTATTTGGAGTGTTTTTTGATCGTTTTCAATTCTGTTAATATTAAATTTATATGTGGGTGACCATATTGTCGAACAAAATTCAAGGTGAGGTCGAATATAAGTTATGTACAGTCTCCTAAATGTACTAATTTGCCTGAATGGTTTGTCAAGACGCATTATGAAGCCGGACGGACGAAATAGTGCACAAAGAGTTTCAGTCCTTAGTTTATTAGTTAACATCTTGCAAAATTCCTGTTATTTCATTCCTAAACTTGATAAACAATATTTGGAATAATTAAAAGAATATTAATTTACCTGTACAAGAAAACGTTGTGTTAATCCTCCGTCAAAACCTTCCGTACAATTAATTAGCAGGGAATCCTTAGTTTGATTGCTCACGCTGCAGTTGGTCACCGGATCTGGCTTACCTGGAAAAAATATACGCATATTTACTGATGATGCTCCAAGGTGCTGAAACAAGTACTTGAGAGTAAGGGAGAGCAAGAAGACAGGCACTAAAATGTGGAGCTGGTGACGCATATTCTGCATGCTGCAGATTGAGGAATTAAACATTGAGCAGCTCAACTATATGGCTCCAAATCCATGGACAAGACATGAGGACTTCATACTAAAATTGGTGATACAATAGAGGATGGAAGGAAACAGACCATGTGAAGGTGACAAACATGGTTGATTAATCTGGTTATAAATTTGATGCAGTGCTTACTCCTGGAATAGACAAAAAATATAACATTTTTGACCAAAATAAGCAGCGACAGATCATTGGTAGCAGACTTTATCAGAAACATCCATCTAGTTGATATACTCCGGGATTTCATCCCTAAACTCTCTTTATGCCACCAGTCTCTCTATTGCAGCCGTATCTCTTGTGACTTTTTATTAATTCGTTTTTTTTCATTAAATTTCAAAAGTGTACCTACATAGTTAATACACCTAAATATAATGATTTATTTGACTGTCTTGCTGGAAATGCGCCGGAACTACAACTTTAGATAGTAAGAGTGTGACACACAAACAGAGCATAACACGCGATGGTCACCTACCAAATCATATGGTCTTGACGATTTTATATTTTTATTTTATTATTTTTAGTTTTAGGTTTAAGTGAGTAAAGTCAATTAAAAAAAGCAATGGTTTTCTATGTTCAGCTTCAAAATCTTACAATTATTAAGTCCCGTGATTTTTCACAGGTGCACGGCTAGTTATTAAAATATTACAATTACACTTTTTTAAATTGAGCTAATAATGCTAGGTGAAAACTTTTTCAAATTGAGCTAATAACACTAGGTGAAACCTAGGGATGTTATATTTCTAAATTTAATAGTTTTCTTACTCTAGGTTAACACAAATATAAGAAAATTAGTCATGATAAATTTTAATTTAATTTAAAAAAAAATCATAATTAAAAGTATTACAAAATGTGCATTTCTATAGTGCAGAGTATTTGTAAAGACATGGTTCAACACTTATTTTCCGTAACATGGAGCTGTTTAGATGGAGAATTTGTAACATACACAGCCAGCATATTCCTATGCTATTGTTGTCATAGCATTACAATTAAAATAATATCTTTTAATCACTATCTTAAGTTTATTTAAATATGAATATGTGAAAAAAATTTGAATGCTTGGTATCCGTGCAGTAGTTCCTTATTTTAATTTAATATTTAAGAAATGTTTTGTCTTATAAATACTGATTTTCGGAAATATAATACACCATTGTCAAAAACGATTGTAGTTGCGTCGCAGTGGCAATTATAAATTAAAATGTCGAGTTTTTAAAACACCATAACATTCTTACCTGCAGGAATAATGTGAAAAACACACGGTGTGGTTTGGGCCCCGACTATGTTAGCTCCAATACACATCAGCGTACCATAGTCTGAAGAATTTCTTGGTTTGTATGTGGCAACGCTTGTGGCATATGAGTTACCTGCAAATAAAACAATATAGTTTGATAATAACCTAAGGCATTAATTAAAAAATTGTGGAGTTTAAGGTTTGTTCAAATTAAACTTGCGACATTTGTGTTTATAGGTTTTTTTTTATTAATCGGTTGTAAAGACCGATAGTACCGTTATCAAAGAATTGTTTTTTTTAAGGTTAATATTACTGTCCTACTGTCATGTCATTTCAATGTTACAAATATGGAAAATGATTCTTCTGGGTTATTTGTAGATAAATATCTTGGAAACTCTTTACTGTGCCTCTGTCTAGTCTTACTTACAAAAACAAACTCTTAGATGCTTTTATACTATAAATGTATACATTTGACACTATGGAAAGGAACCTTATTATTACTATGAGCGCTGCAGTAATCCGAGGTACAGCATTCATGACATTTCTCAGAAACATAACTTGACTTCCGCACAAAAAAAAACATCAACGAAGGGAGCGCCGGCAGTTGCAATGGCAGGAGAATGGTAGCCCAGGTGACGTGTTTATATTATTTGTCTCTTTCCTGTTTGCTGCCATGGAAGAAGGCAGAGTTTAGCCCGCAATAGACAATGGAGTTACAAGTTTCCAGTTAAAAATAAAGATTTACCTTCAATCCTTGAAACAAAATTGTTTCCTTGGTTGAAGACAATCACTCGGTTAGCTGGTAATGTTGTCGACATTACATCAGAGTTATTAAACTTCCATGTGAAGTGCACGGGATCCTGGAAATAGTTTACAACCAAAAAGTAATTAGTACTATGTAATAATAATTTAATTATGCATAGGGAAACATGTTTATTTTGTTAATATGTATTCGTGAAAAAATATGATAAATACCAATGGATTTGCCAGCAGTTCACAAGAAATCTTGGCTTCCTCATTCCTCGCTATGTTGTAGATGACTTGTTGTCCTGGGCGACAGAATGGTTTGTCTGAAAAAAAAGCATAAGTTTGAAATAGTGGAATTCAGATTAACCAAATATGATCCCATTTGAGCTTATTCTAACATTTTATTTATAATATTTCTCCTTCTGAATCCTTCTGTAAAACTAATTAGGGGAAATTTGAAATAAAAGTGATGCATGTATGTTGGAAAGAGGTGTCAATTTCCTTTAAAATGTACAAACTAGGTGAAAATAGTAATATTTCTTAAATTAATAATATGTAGATATGCAATTATTATTAAATACCTACATTTTATGAAGGTATTAAATAAAAAAAATTCTCAGCGTGTCAAGATATTGGCTCTCAAAAAGTGTTTCTGGTGTTATGATTTTTAATTACTATGTGAGATGATCCAATTCAGAAAAGCATTGATTATTTACCTGTCTTATTATTTTTAAGGCTAGTGGTAAAATAAAATTTAAAAAATACAATTAATGTTGCAAGATTTACAAATGAAATCATTTCTTTGAGACATTATTTTGGACTAATGCATATGGTATATAGATGAAGAAGACTATTTTATACAGAGCTGTGTTCTAAAGAAGTTTACTCTCGAAAGTATTGTGGGTAAATTTAAAAATGTGATACAGAAAATATTTTGCTTAGGGCTCACTGCAAATCTATTTTTTTCTCAAGATCGTAACTTCATATCAAACATTTTTAATTTACTTACATTTAATATCCAGCAAAAACTTGTCACTTTTTCCTTCCCCTTCCTCATTTACTGCAGTGCACTGGTACACCCCGCCCCTGGTCCTCTTCAGGCTCTGCAGGACCAAACTCTGGTTGGATATTATGATCCCCTCCTGGGGGTTGGACTGCAACATTTCACCCTGAAAATAGAGGCATGTCATTTAACACAACGTGGTCAGCAACATTTAGATTGTAAAGATACAAGTGGTATATTCGGCACTCTTACATTCTGATACCAATTTATCTTGACTATCCAAGGGTTAGCCCTGATGTTGCACTCGAAGTAGACATCTGATCCTTCCACGATACTGGAGGCTTTTAGAGTCTTCCCCAACTCCAATTTTACGACGGGAATGTCTGGAACGGAAAGTTATTTATCAAATTACTAATCATTCTCTTGTGGACCTCTTATGAATTATTAAATTGTGAGTTATCTGGGCAGGTACATGCCCTCTCCAATTTTTTTCTCTCCTCTGAAATGTTTTTCTTACTTTACTTTTAACACAGTTAAAAATGGGAATGCTTTAGAATTTTTCTTTAAAAAGCCAGTTCAGATTCAAAATACTGTTGAGAAAAATCAAATTTTGCTTACCGATGATCAAATTTATTATCAGTTAATCTAATTTACCGTTAATCTAGTAGTGCTATTAATGTGAGTTCTTTAAGTCTCGTGGAGAAACAATCAAAGGCTATCAAAGTATTCAAAAATAAAATTCTCCATAGAATACTTGGACCAGTTAAAAATTATTACTTATGGTTCATCTGCAGAAATGATGTACCTACCTACTGAGGCCTTCTGACAACAAAATTTTTCAGCAAAGGCAAAGTTGTATATGGAGAGTGAAGAAGATGCTTAGGACATATTGTCCAATATATTGGATAATTTATTGAGCATAAAAATTGGTTTAGCTGATAAAGAAATGCTTGAATTAAGATTGAACTAGAAGGGAAAATACCTTTGTGAAGTGGATGAATTGATTTGTCGGGTTGTTACAGAACCTAAGGCCAAAGGTTTTATTCCTGTGCCGATAAGTTTACCTACTGTGGGTACTATCACGCGAAGGTCAGAACTAGTTTGAAAGAAAATAAAAATAAAATTAATGATTGGAAGCAGTCGTACGGTATATATCTAACTTCCAGCCATCTTCTAGGAGTGATTCTGGTAAGCTTGTTTGTACAGATCTGCAACAGAGGTACTTCCCGGCATCTTCCATAAGCGGAGTGAAGCTCAGAATGCTTGTCGTCACATTTCCGTCAATGGACACCTGAAAATTAATTAATTTTCAACATATGATACATAATTACAACAGTTTTTGAGCAAAATTACATTAAGTTCTGAAGTAAGCAAAACCTTCAGTACCGCATCTAAACTAGATTTAATTATAAATCAAATCGATAATAAATAATTTATATAAAATAACTTTGTAAACACCACTTTTTTCAACGTCAGAATAACAAAAATAAAATTTAAAAACCGAAGTATATGTAATCAAAATATTAAAAAAGTTATATATGGCAAATGAATAACTTTTCATGTTAAGTAGGTACTTTATATTATTCATTTTCCATATATAACTTTTTAATATTTTGATTACCTATCTATACTTCGATTTTTAAATTTTATTTTTGTTATCCTGAAGGAGAAGCCATTGGCTTCGAAACATGTTGAATTTTTTTCTATTAAAAAGTGGTTTTTAGAAAGTTAGTTTATATAAATTATAATTATGTCACCACAAAATAATTTTGCTATATTTAAAGAAGACGATAATGAATAATTCAGTGAAAGAATTTTAACAACTGGTTCATGCCACCCATAAAGGGACATCACACATCACTGTCCCTTTCTGTCTGTCAGTCTGTCACACATTGTGACAGAAGGCTCATCTATTGATTGAAAAGTGATAAACTTAAGAAAAATACAGCATTGGGTTTATTATGAAAAATATTTCAAATTAATGCAGTCTTTTATTGAGAGAAATGTCAAAAGTCTATCCTAGTGTTATTATTTTCAATTCGTATACGCGAACGCGAACGCGAAAAAAGCTCATCTGTTGTAGATAAAGATTGAATTGTCAGGTGGCAGGTCATCATATAAAATTTACATATTCTACAGAATAATGAAATTGGAATGAAATCAGTTGCGACAAAAAGTAATATACAAAAATAAAGCTCACCGATTTTATGTTTTGTCTGGTGTAAAGTTTGCGTGTTTTGAGTTGTGTCACTTATTTAGATATCATCAAACAGAGAGATAAAGTAGGTATATTTAATAAATGTTTGAGGGCAATTTTTACATTGGGCAGTAATGCAAAATAGATACGATAGATATTCCAGATAGCTAATTAAAAATTAAAACCTTACTCTCGGTAGGCACGAGTGTAATTCTTCCGAAAAAGCGCGCTTTTATGATTTCCACTGTTTATCCTCTGTAAATCTGCATTCGGTGTGCATCTTGGCTAAGCACGCTTTACATATACTCCGAAAGATGGCATTAACAGTATTAAATGCAAAAAACGAATGCAGTTGTTTTTTTACAAGGGTTATTTGTACGGAATCCAGGTATGTACTTATTCGTAATAATTAGAGCAAGAACATAGCAAAGTGTTAATAGCAGGAATGGTACAAAAATATTATCACAGTTTTATGTTCAAATTTAAAATTGTTAGTATTTTTTATAGTAATAAAAAATATTTAAATATATGACGGTACCTTTGTAGATACCTACATATAGGTAGGTACCTACACTATCTACTGTCAAATCTGCAAAAATTCGACTTTCGTTTTACTATCTTAAATCATCCGATTTACTATATAGGTTTATTTAGAAAACTTGAATAAACTCGCAAGACTATATTCCTGCCTTGATTGTGAGTCGAAAATGTTTAAGCAACCATGACCTAATATTAATAGTTATGAAGGTATGCGACTTCAAAAGTTTGCATTTTAAAAAATATTTCTGACTTATTTTTTCTAAAACGTTGGACAATCATTACAGTAACTTATATCGAATATGAAAAATTCATTCCCTTTAATACAAGTCAAATAAAATAATAAAAATAAAATAATGTTAGTGTGTGTGAGAGAGAGAGAGATTGAGTGAATGTGTGTGTGTGTGTGTGTGTGTGTGCGCGTAGTGTGTGTGTAAGTGTGTGTGTAACTAAGAACGATATTATAATATTCTTATAAAAATTTCATGTTTTCAGAATATTTATTTTCCTCGAATTTTAATTAGGTAGGTACCGCGTTAGAATCAAAATCTTGTAAAGTATTAAAGTGAACGTGTGGGAGAAGTAATTTCTGTGTTGAGTGTATATTTTAATATTACGCTGTTTCCATTTAGCTTTAACGTAGGTGGCGCCTTATTTCATCTGAAATACTATTCTAATCATTTTACCTAGCAACAATTGCTCGAGGCGCGAAGCTAAAACCGACGCAACATTTTACCATCATTATATATTATATATTGCAAAATCGTACAGACATGAAAAATTATTTTGCCGTTGATAAAATTTCAGAAACTTATATACAGGGTTATTTGTAAAACATTAATAACCTCGCAGGACTGTACTCCTGCCTTGATTATGAATCGAAAATGTTCAAGCTATTACGACCAAATATCAATAGTTAAGGAGATATGCGACATCAAAATTTGCATTTTTTTTCAATATTTCCGACTTACTTTTTGTAAAACGTTGGACTATCATTGCAGTAACTTATATCGAGTATAAAAACTTCATTCCCTTTAATACAAGTCAAATAAAAAAATAAAAACCTTCGAATTCCAATTGGAAAACATTCCAACTGGATTTTTTCAGGGTTTTAATAATTTTATTTAACTTGTATTGAAATAAATGAATTTTTCGTAATTGATATTAGTTACTGTAATGATAGTCCAACGTTTTACAAAAAAATAAGTCAGAAATATTGAGAAAAAAATGCAAACTTTGATGTCACATATCTCCATAACTATTGATATTAGGTCATGAAAGATTTAACATTTTCGATTCAAGGCAGGAGTATAGTCCTGCGAGGTTATTAATGTTTTACAAATAACCCTGTATATTAATAGACAGACAATAGGCAGCCTTGAAATGTCATTATAAATAAAGCCATGTATTCACTAGGGGACAAATAGCGCAGCATTCCGCGCGGCACGTCGCATGAACATCTAAGTTCATGTTTCGGGGACAATGTACACCGGGACTCGCATACCTTGTCGCGGAAATGTCACCCGATGAGGTTATGATGACAGCTGCGGTATCGTCATTTAGAGAAAACGGGGTTCCGCGCAATTCGAAATGTTTTTTTGGGTCGCAATTTCAAATTAACGAGGTTTTATTGTAGTAAATTGAATATTATTAAAAACAAGGTCCTTTTTGTAAATAATTATTGTTTTCCACACGTCGCGGAAATGTCGCCCTATGAGGTTATGATGACAGCTTCATATTCATTTATGTTAACGAGTTTTTCGAAACGTAATAGGAGAAAAATGTGGTGGATGCGAAATTATTTACTGCAAAGAGAAAGAAGGACGGATATTCTATGCGATCTTCGATCGATGAGTTCAAAAACAATTTCGTTTCCCCACATTGTCATCTTGACAGATACAGCGCATGCGTGTTCACTTGTAAACATACCACGTGGTACTGACGCTCCGCGTAATGTTGCAGTAAGCTCGCTCGGGTACCGTGCGCATGGCAACGTTGCCACGGCACGTAGAAACGCCACGCTATGTTGTGCGCGACGTCGCGGAACAGTGCACGACGTTGCAACGTCACGTAGACTCTATGTCGCGCGTGCTGTTGAGGGACAATTAGTCCCCTAGTGAATACATGGCTTAAGAATATCTAGATTTCAGAGTCCGCTATTCCATACCTAATAAAACATTTATTAACCTTCAGGCACCGGAGGATCGGAAATAGGTTCGGGGGCCGGAGTGGGGTAACAAAGTAACCCCAGCCGAATTCGCGTATTAATAATGTATAATGGTTTGAAAATGTATTATAATATTTTTAACTACATTTCATATAGCTTCAATGCGAACAAGAATCTATTAGTTTTTTTGTCATTTTATAAGAAACTGTTGTACTTTGACGTCTCACGACTGACAGAAACCGTGCAAACAGAATGAACTGAGCGTATCGTATAGAAAATTGACGATTTGTCTATGGCAAAACATATTTTTCTCTACTTTTGACTGTTTTATGGCACATTATTATTTTAGATGTTTTATTCTTCGCGATATTTATGAGGATCACAAAGAATAGCGGCTCAATATCATTAATAATTATTAAATAGTTTAAAAAATAAGATTTTTGGGGTTGAATACGCGCGATAAGGAAAAAACAGATTGAAGATGATGGCAAATCTGACTACAAAAGGAATCAAATCTAACCTTTGTTGGCGAGAATGACAAGCGAGATTAACGGAATGCCGCTATTTCTCATCTGTGAATCTTTTTCAATTCCACTCTTAATTCTAGATGCGGGTGGTAAATGAGTGGGAACACAAATTGTTTTAAGATGCAGTGGGAAAAGCTCTAAAAAACTTTGCGGTATTTTGTGCTATTCTGAAAATAGGAATATTGAGAAGTCAGATCCCAGCACTTAATAGACGAAAATTAAAATGAAAAATAAACTAGACGTAGGTATACGTCAGTATTCGGTGTTTGTCGTACTTAAATAATAAGATTTGTTTATTTTCACGTATCTCTCTCAAAGCAGAAACCTTTATTTGCGATGTCCGATTTCTCCGGTCTGGTCTGACAGCTGCCCTCCGCCGCAAACGTAACGTTTCGACTAAAATTACATGAAATAAATGCTAAATTTTAAAGCTTATAGAAATAAGATTATTTCATACGTACATATTAATTTCTTTTTCCACAGCCACTGATATAAAATTATGACAAAATTGTTATGGTCACGTTGGACCATAGGACTCTATTTATATCTGACATTTGACGGATAACCATCATGTACTTCTTTCCCATTCTTGACACGTATGAATAACATTGTATTGCCGCCAATTTCGATGTTTTAAGTTCGACAGATTTGGAATTAATGAATTCAATCAATCAGAAAGCTCTAAAACGTAAACAAGTGTTAAGTTATTCACAATTGCGAATAATGATCTTTCTAATTGATTTAATTCATTAATTTCAAACCTGTCAAACATAAAACGTCAAAAAAACGGCCTCACAATGTTATACAATACCTGTCAAGATCTCTAGAAATAGCAATTTCGCTTAGTTCAGAATACTAATGATTATCAGAGCGGGAGGTAGAACACAACTGACTTACATTGCAGTGATGGCAATATTTGTGGTGATTGACTATAGACGGACGTTGGTGGCAAAAGGTGGAAGATGTTGATATTTAGGTACAAAGGTTCAAAGGAACAAAAAGGACAGGAGTGATGGGGATAGGCAGATTTTCACACCTCCTGCTTCCCCCTCCATCAACATATCGGCCAAACCAGGGGTCAAGCTGTAACCGTTGCCGAACGGAAGTGTTAAATGCGCCAGAGACTGAACAAGTCTGGCCTTGGCTGTTTTATGCTCTGACAGCTTTGTCAGAAATGTATCCATGGTCCTGACACAAAAGATAGCAACCGTGGTGTCTGATGATCACGTGTTTTGAGCTTTTATGACTTACCGATTCTCTGGTGGTCTTCAGTCTGGTGGAACCCTTCCACCAAGAGATGGACGGCTTGGGTCTGGCGCCGACGGTCTGGCAGATTACTTCGGTGGATTTGTTGTGAGAAAAAGGTCTCTCCTTCCCTTGGATCTTCACCCATAGCGGTTTAACTAAAACAATAAAAAAAAACACTGAATGAATATTTGGCAAGACCAAAACATAACCAGGTAAAGGTCGTTTGGGAACGGTCCGGCAGATGAAGTATAGTATGAAAGGTAGTAGAAATTTCATCTGGTTTTAATAGATAAAGTGATGGGTATAAAAGCAAAGGCAGCAATATCCAAAAAATTAAAAAATTGTTTTGGAAGCAATCACCGAGGATCACTAATTTAAAATTTACTGAATTCTAGATTTCATGTGTCTATCTCTTCCAAAATCGTGTTTTCTATAATTTAATAGGCTGTTTCCTATAAAATCTCGAATTCTGAACATTATCAATTAGTAATCCTCGATGACTGCATTAAATTTTTTTTGATACTTCTGTCTTTGCTCTTATATTCCACATTACCTACTCAAGAAAATTTGTCTAGGATCTATGAAATCTACATATTATTGGAAATAATATTTTTGAAAACAATTGCCATCCCAGTTTTTCTTTAACATACGTGTATAAATAAATATTCAACTTTTAAATATGGATATTACAGATAGTGGACATTGCTGCTTTTGCTATTTACATAATTGAACATTTCCATCTTAGCTATGATATTTCAGTTTAAAATCGACTTTCACTTTTGTACAAAGTTCACAGATGATTGGGGGTTGATTTTTTGAATTGGATATTGATGTATTTGCTTTTAATAGTGATTTGAAAATATAATTTTGGAAGGGACAGAGATATTTATCTTATACATTTTCGAATTTAGTACATTCTAAATTAGTAATCCTCGGTGAATGAATTAAAAACATTTTTTTTCTTTTTGATATTGGCACTCGACTAAAGGCGTTTAAAAAAGAAATACCAGGAACACAGAAGGTGTTGGTGTGCTTAAGTATAGCAGAAGCTCGTGATCGCTCGTGATTGACACCACTTGACGTCACGCACGCAAACTAAACTCGGTCTAGACGCTAGACCAGCGGTTCCCGAACTGTGGGTCGCGAAAAGTATTTGAAATTAAAGTATCAGTCAAATAATCAATTAGAAAAACACATGGAAAATCTATTTATCGTAAAAGTATTTGGTTTCTTGCCATATGTGTATAAAACTTTTGCTTAGGAGATAGGTGCAAATTCGAAAAATTGCAGGTTCGTTAAATTTTTTAAAGCTAGATTTTATTCTATATGTTTTTAACGAATGTAATTAATTTGTTATAAATATCGTAGCTTTGATCTACGTTAAAAAATTGCAACATCACAATAAAACATATTTTCATTTAAAAATAACAATATTCTCACAACATAACTAACTAACTTACCATCACGCCGTTTCCCCGTAGGGGTAGGCAGAGACATACAACTTTCGCTTCATCTACATTCATGCATCTTCGCATGCAAGCTCGACGGTTGTTGAGGCTTCTAACAGGACCATCTTCCAGTATCTGATTAATCTGGTCATGCCACGTCTTCCGCGGTCGCTCTCTCTATCTGGAGCCGTCAACACTTGCACCATATATTTTTCTTACCATTCTTTTCTCATTCATTCGCTCAACATGCCCAAACCACCTGAGCGACCCTATTTTTATTCTATATATTATGCTACGATCAGCTTTACATTCATTTTTAATATCTTCATTCTTTACTCTATCATACATGGATATGCCACACATACATCTAAGGGATCTCATCTCCACTCATTCAATCTAATTTCGTTCCTCTTCTGCCAGCTCCAGGCTTCACTTCCATACATTAGTGTCGGTACCAGAACTCCATTATGTACCGCTAGTTTTGCCTCGGTAGACATATTTCTATTAGAAATTATTGCATTCACAACATTATTATGTAATATTTAAAAAATATAGAGGCATCATTACCAGCTGCGAAATATCTGTATATTCTTTTATAAGCGGGACTACGGATGTCTCCTAGCATAGTCCCTTCATATATATATGAAAGGTTTCAATTTGTATACAACTTTAAAAAAATTGATAACGTGTGAATGTTTTTACGATGGAATTGGTGAACGTTGCACTGTGTAGAGTGATAGCTTAAGCCAGCTCATATAGGTTGAGAGCCCTGGGCGATCATACAGAAGATTTCCATAGACGTTTCTCATATAAATAGCTTCGTCTCTTTGAGACTTCCATAATTTATCTTGATTAAAAAAATAAAGTAAAAAAGTTTTTTCGTATTGCGGTATATATTTGTAAGGCAGGTGCAATGTACTTCTTATAATATGTTGTTTTGAAAAGTGTTATAGAAAGATGATGTTATAGAAAGTCCTAGCGTAACGATTAAGTTCAATGAAATGTTAATTTGATATAGGCGCTTATGTTCGGGAAAAAACAGTTTTAAAATTAGGGTATATTATACATTGTATATGTATTAGGTCCTTACATATGAAATTGGCGTTTTGCCGTACTGGCAAATTTGATCTCAAATATCTTCTCTTTGGTTAGGAATTCCAAATCCAAATTTATACAGCTATTTACTCATGTATTTGTGTTTCGAAAATTATAATTCATTTGTTTTTTCCTCAATTGTTTTTTTCTTTGCGTCACTCAGTTTACAAAATGAAAAACTTGAAATATCGCGTTATTTACGAGTACGAGTTCCACCGTGGCGCCAGTGCTGCAGAAACGGCTCGAAGGATTAATGATGTGTATAGCGACGGTGCCGCAAAAGAAAACACGGTGCGTTTTTGGTTCCAACGTTTTCGTTCTGGAAATTTCGACCTGCAGAACAAGCCCCGTGGACGGCCGGAGAGCAAAGATGATAATGAAGAATTGAAGGCTATTGTGGAAGCGGATCCATCGCAAACCACATCCGAGTTAGCTGCAGGCTGCGGTGTTAGTGATAAAACTGTTTTAATTCACTTGAAGCAAATTGGTAAGGTGAAAAAGCTTGAAAGGTGGGTACCTCACGAATTGAGTGAAGCAAATCAACAAACGCGCGTTGACTGCTGCGTTGCATTACTCAACCGGCACAATAATGAAGGGATTTTAAATCGAATCATTACCTGTAATGAAAAGTGGATCCTGTACGATAATGGGAAGCGCTCATCGCAATGGCTGAACCCTGCCGAACCAGCCAAACCATGCCCCAAGCGAAAATTGACTCCAAAAAAGTTACTTGTGAGCGTTTGGTGGACTAGTGCTGGTGTCGTTCACTACAGTTTTCTTAAATCTGGCCAGACGATTACGGCAGATGTCTATTGTCAGCAACTGCAAACCATGATGGAAAAGCTAGCTGCTAAATAACCGAGGCTGGTTAATCGCTCTAGGCCACTGCTGCTTCATGATAACGCTAAACCACACACTGCACAACAGACGGCTACCAAATTAGAGGACCTTCAATTGGAATGTCTAAGACATCCACCGTACTCTCCGGACCTTGCTCCAACAGATTACCATTTTTTTCGAAATTTGGATAACTTCTTGCAAAGGAAAAAATTCAACTCCGATGGGGCAGTCCAAACCGCCTTCAAAGATTTTATTGATTCCCGTCCGAATGGTTTTTTTAGTAAAGGGATCGATGAACTACCTATGAGATGGCAAAAGTGCATAGATAGCAATGGTTTGATTAAATAAATATATTATAATAAAAAAAAAATCGGCTTAATGTTCCTCCCATACTAAACGCCAATTTCATATTTAAGGACCTAATAATAGCTATAGCTATATACAACTAGTCCACAATACTATATATACATATGTTTGTAATTTAAATGTCATATAAAAAATAGACAAATTAAAATTAACAAGTATATTACTGGTTAAATTATGAGTCGAATCACCGTAACATCAATGTATTAATATTAATAGTTATTGAGATAAGTGACTTTGCATTTTTATAAAAATATTTTTGTCTTATCTCCAGTAAAACGTTGAATTATCATGAAAGTAACTTATGTCGAATATTAAGAATTCATTTGCTTTCATACAATAAAATGATTGAAACTTTGCTGAAAATTTTAGGTTCAATTTATCTTCTTTTGGGGCATTCAGGATAAAATATTCATTGTAACGGAAGTTGTAGCATGTAGCGGGGTATGTAAAAAAATCATGTAGCGAAAATGCAAGACCACGAAATCCACTTCATTATTTTACAATTCTACGTACTGCGCTTTCCTGTAGGTGTGTATTAATTTAATTTTGCATTTCAGCATGTTTTAATTTAAACTCATTTTTACTCCCTTTATATTAACTCGTGGCGTCTGCTTGCATGCCGTCAACAAAACCTTTGGATCGATTTTTGACCCTTTTCCCGTGATCCAATCGAGCTGAAACTTGGCAAGCAGACTCGTGGCGACGGTCAAGAAGATCTTTCAAATCTTTCGTTAAAAAAATTTCGTTAAAACAAAATAATTTCGGATTTATAGAAATTTTATTGTTTTTTTCAAATTGGAATCATTAGAAAAGTTTGATTACTAGCATAGCGGCCCGATAACGTCGCAGAATATTTTCTAAATTTGAATTACTCCGTCGGTATTCACAATAGGTACTTCACAACGAATGTCGAAAAGTAAGTTTAATGTTATGTTATGTGTTTTAATTCGTCTTTAATTGTTGTTATATTTTACAAATAAAGGGAGTATAATAAAAACTTGGTTTTTATGGGTTACTTTTTTATGTATGCTGTGTTACCAAAAACAAAAATTAAATAAATTTTTCGTACCATCATACATATACATACATATAGGCTGACTTTGTCTGAAAAAGTTATATAGGTCGCGATAGTATATAGTAGGTACCTACTAAAATTTGGGTCGTGGTTGTAAAAAGTTTTGGAAGCACTCTGCTCTAGACCGTAGACCCAGAATCGTATTATGTATTGTACAGCGGATTGGTTTTGTCGCACACGAATTTCAAAGTTTTTCGGTATATTCCTGTCGCCATTATTTAAAACGCGAGTTTCCATTCCCGCTCCTATCTAAAGGAATAAAATATCCCTTTTAATTTTTTTCGATTTCATAATTAATAATTAATTGTGTGTGTTTTAGAAGCGTTCTATCAAAAGGATATTAATTTTTAAATTTAACATAAAAAATCATTTCAAAATGAATGGAGATGAGATAAGTGTTGAGTGTCAGGACAGAAGAGCGCATTTTAATGGATTAATTATTAAGGATATATATTTTTATCTATTTTTTTATTTTTTATTATTTATTAGAGACACTAACAGGATAATAGGTACATGATACTCTGATAATAAACATTATAGTGAAGACTATGCCCATTATCCCAATTACAAGTGTCTTCGGCACGCTCTAGTAACATGTATTTTTGCAATTAATTATATTTTACATGTACATTTATGTGTATTGTATATTTTGTGTTTGAATGTAGTGCGATTAGTATTTAATGAATGATTGATTTAATGGATCTATAGGTTCATGTCATCGTTTAGAAAATGGATGTTGTGCATGAGTGAGTTTTTGAATGAAGATAAGGTATCTGCAAGAATATCAGCATCAATGTTAGGGTCAGCACAATACATATTATATGTGCGACACAACCTTGTGATGGGAGAAAAGTAACCGACATTATTAGTGTGCTGGCTTATTCTAAAGAACTCCGGGTTTCTTATACGGAGTTTAACATTATTTTGTCTAGTTAGGTAAGGTTAGGTTATGTTAGGGTATATTATATTAATTATGGTAATATTTTTCGATTTATCTGCCTACTTAGGCGTACCTACATGTGTACATGGCGGCGTTTGAGCGAGCGAACGCACCGCTTCGTGGAACTAATTGATAATACCAATTAATCTTTGTATGGCGGTCCGTAATAACACAAACACAATGCAGTAGCCATTGTTTTAATTAAATGATTCAAGTGTTCATTGTCTAATACCCTCGGCGCGGGGACCGACAAAATGGCGGACGGCTCAGGGCGCGCGAAATGGCGCAGATTCCACGCCACATTCTCTATATTATTCAGGTGACAGAAGGGTTTTGAAGAAGACGCCTTTCAATACAATAAATAAGTACTTATACACAATATGGACACTCGGGCCCGAATTCAGAGTCAATACTTAGATGATGATTTAAAGGTTATGGTATGCTTTAAAAGCTTAATTTTCAGTACAAAATAACACGTTAAGAAATTGAACTTTAAAATAGATGGAATCAAATTATTTCTCTACTTGAGTTTAATTATAGATGCACTTAGGTATAGATGCTGTAACACATCAAAAATTTCATACTTTTTATTGATGGTGTTTTAACCGGTGACACGCTAACCGTTATTTGAGATTTGTATCCTTACAATTTGTATCTGATAGCATGTAGGTATGTTTGGCAACGGATTTTTCGTAACTCGACGGGCAACCATCAGATACAAATTCCAATAACTGTGCCGAAAATAACCGGTTAAAAGAACGGTTAGACCATTGCTAGACATGTCGGTTCCTAAAGACTAAGTATGCAAAAGTTGGGTAAGATCTGTCAAACGGAGTGGATTTGTATAGAAAATCTATCATGAGAAGGGAGTGGAATAAAGGGGAAGGGGGAAATTTCGTCTATTTTACCGGCCGGGTCCTAAAGAATAAGTATTTACTAAAAAAAAATTAAAAAATCAAAGGCAAAAAGAAGTTATGTTAATTAAGTTAGAAAGTATTAAAATAGCTCTTACCGATAAGGCAGCGTTCGTAAAAAATGCATCGCTCGACCATTTTTTCGTTGTAAAGTTGTAAAATATATCACCACGAAAATCCCTTTTATTTTAACGAAATAGTCCACTCTGAAAGTCCCTTCTAAATATTGGTGAAAGAATTTTTGAAATCGGAAAAGTAGTTTCGGAGGTTACCTCCTACATCCAAACTTACAAACTTTATATATTAACTCTTTATATATTAGTAATTAGTATAGATAAAGAAAATTTGAATTTAGTACGAGTGAAAATTCATTTAAGGGGTTAAACCTATACATTCCTAAGATAAAAATGTAAATGACCATTAATTTGCAATTACTTTTATAAAACATAATAAAAATATTATGTATCACAATAATTCTATGGGATATTTGAGGCAGATTTTCCCATTTCTTCATTTTCTCAAAACTTTAATAACACCAGGTACGGTACGGTACTCGCGAATTCTTTGTCAATGAAATATTTACATTAAAATCTTAATTAAAAGTTGTTTTGCCATTCTGCAGACAGCTTTGCCATAACTTGGGTGGCCTTTGCTGCGGGAGCTTCCACAGCAAATTAATGTCCGCTGTATTTGCAAGACATTGCACTTACATCGGGGAAATAATATTATAATATCCAGAGAGCGCCGCTCTCTTTCTGCGGTACAGTCTAGAGAAGCGAATTTCAAAAAATCCCTTAATAATCGGCTTTGAGCTAGTAACGCTGTATGAATCATTTTTACTCCCTTTCTTTTAACTCGTAGCGTGTGTTTGCTTGTCTGACGAAAGAACTTTGGATTGATGTTTAACCCTTTTCCCGTGATCCAATCGAGCTGAAACTTTGCAGGCAGACTCGTGGCGACGATAAAAATGATCTAACAAATTTTCGTTTCAAAAATTTAATAATTATAATATAAATTTGGATTTTTAGAAATTTTAACGATTTATATATTGTTTAATTTTCGAGCCCGATGCGTGGAGTAGGCGCGAAACCTGTTTCAATGAGAAAGGGAGTATAACAAAAACATTATATACTTTTAAGAATCATATAAATAAATTGATTTTATTATATTCGAGGACACTTTCTTATTGTAAAGTTGAAATTTTTTCAGAACAAAGCAAATCAAATCCACGAAAAAAAATTTGGTGGATTTGATTTATGTTTTTCTAATTGATTATGTAGGTATGTCTTTCTAATTGATTAATTAATTTGGTTTTAAATTTCACAGAACTTTATTCTGAAACAATTGCAGCTTCACAATAAGAAGTGTTCTTGAATATAATATTTATGTGTGTTGTAATCAAATGTGTCCAAAAATAAAAAAATAACTAAACGGTTAATTCTGCGGCAGTTACACAAAATAATTTGTGCCTACCGTACCAGAAAAAGTGGATTGCTCTAAAAATGAATAATAAAAGTTCATCGATTAATAAATGAGACTTACAGATAAGGTCGATATATTCATGGAAATATACAAGGCCGCTATAGTGTAATTGGATAAGGCGCCTGCCCCGGATAGGAGAAGATCCGTAGTTCGAATCCCGGTAGCAGCCAAATATTTTTTTGGGGATTTAATTTTTCTGTGTGTCTTTCTAATTGATTAATTTATTTGATTTTAAATTAAAAATATATTCGAGAAGGCGGAAAGTAAGACAATATGTGAAATACTGGAAGGCAATGAATGTTTGGCATAAATATATAAGTTTGTGTATTTGGGAAGTATGTTTGATAGAAGAGAAAAGATTGAGAATGTTATCGAGAACAGGGTGAATGCAGGGAATAAGGTAAATGATACTTTGGATGCAGTGATTTCAAATAGAAACATGTGAACTGAGGCGAGATTAGCGGTACACAATGGAATTCTGGTACTAAAACTGATGTATGGAAGTGAAGCGTGAAGCTGGCAGGAGAGGAATGAAAGCAAAGGAATGAGATCATTTAGACGTACGTGTGGAAGATGTATTGAACAAATCAGAAAATAATGTAAAGTTGATCTAATCATAATGAATATAATTTAAAATTCTGTGAGCGAAAGGAATAATCGAATAAGTCAAAAAGTGCTGGTTTTTAGAAGAGCCAAAACAAAATTTGGGAATTTCGTTTGTTTATGAAATAACTCTTAAAGCCTTTGTTATTTTCATTTTATTTTTGCACCAGTAGTTTTTTTTTGGACAAGAACGTTGAACCAAGTTAATATCGTTGTTTCTTGTCAAATTTTTCAAATAATTAATCATATAATATGTCCTTTTTCAGAAAATTAAAAAATAGTCGCATTTTATTTTATTTTCTGACTCATCTAATTTTTCCTTTCTAGATATGTATCCAAAGAACAACTCTGCATGCTTAACTCAAAACTCGATTTTATTGACTCATTCGGTTAAGATTTTTTAATATGTTTTATTCTTGATTTTTACTAAATGTATTTCTTCCAAAATAAATATTAGATATCGATCTAAGATGGAAAAAATATGAAAAAAGGCTACCCAACTCAGAACAGGTAATTCTATATATCTAGAGAGGTAGGAAGTGGCCGAGAGGCATGCTGCATTTTATCTAATGTTTGTATGTATATGTGTGTATGTAACCAGCAATTTAATGTATTTTATCAAATAAGCGTCAATTTATTGGTACCTACTGAAATTAAAAAAAGTGTCGCCTAGGTGGTTTGGGCATGTTGAACTAATAAATGAGAAAAGAATGATAGGAAAGATTGATGATGCAAGTGTTGACGGTGCCAGAAAGGGAGGGCAGCCCTAAAAGACATGGCACGACCAGGTCACAGTATAGGAAAGTAACAGTATTATTGCTTGCCCAACGTAACTTGGCGTGCGGCGAATTTGGAACTAAAACCCGCCCCACCCGCACCCAGCGCTAACCCCTCGCACTGTCATTTAGTTCAATTTTGTATTTGGTCGGGAGCTGTGACATCTTGATTACCAATATACACTGAATTATTATGTACAAAACATCCTAAACAGTCCGGGATGGTGCAAGAACATGCGCCAATGAAGTATTAAAGTTTTGCGAAGCTGAAAAAGCGAATAATGGACCGATATTACCGCCTGACAGTTTGACAGATAGAACGGCCGCCATTACTGCATGGTTTATTTAGTGCTGCCCGACCGAATTTCTGTATTTAATACGGCACCGGTCACCGGACATTCTGTACATTATGTATTGTGTAATAAATTTACACCTTGACAACTTCTGTTACGTGATAGGGACGCCCTCCCTCGCGCGCCAGTTATAGTGGTACGTCTATACGTCTTCATATAAACAGCCGAAACGAAATCTCGGTATATTTCGGCCTCATCAGTAGCGAAGGGAAAAACTACATTTCAAAATGAAGACTACAACACACACACGTTCACCAGTTTGAAGACTACAAAGTGTACACTACAATTGTAGTAAAAACTACTTGAAGTGAAGTAATTGTAGTACTACGAAATGAAGTGAAGTAAATGAAGTGAAGTAATGAAGTAATTGTAGTATTAATGAAGTGAAGTAATGTAATGAAGTAATTGTAGTATTAATGTAATGAAGTAATTGTAGTATTAATGAAGTGAAGTAATGAAATGAAGTGAAGTAATGTAGTACTAATAGTTGAGTGAGTTAATATTTTTTTCCAAATAAAAATTTGGCGATCTAAAAAAAAAAAAAAGTTCAACGAGAAAAATATTTAAGATAAATGACGATATTTTCTCCAAAGTAACATTTGGCGACCTAAAAAAAAAAAGGTCGAATTCTTCATTCGATTCCAAAAAATTTTCAAACCATGGGGGGAGGGGGGTTGTTACAGTTTCCAGAGATTTCTTCGTTTAGCTACATCAACTTCCCAAAAATTTCACCTAAAAAATGCAAAGTATGTTTCTCATACTTTCGATAACTTTGAAGTGCATGTATTTTGTAGTGTTCGCTTTGAAATGAAGTGTACTATTTGAAGTTTATACTTTCAATAACTTTGGTGTTTGTAGTTTGTAGTGTGCACTACACATCAAAGTGTGCGAAGTGTGCACTTCAATGTAGTGTAGTACTACATTGTAGTAGTGAGTACAGAGCGGACCCATCACTAGTCTCCTCAGGGCTGCAGTAACGTACGGACGCAAACAGTGTGAGATGCTCCCGCGTAGCAAAATAGCATTTTCAATTACCTACCTAGCAAGTACCTAACCCAAGAGAGACAGCCAATAGGCAGCCCTGGTTCGCGTCTACCTACCAGGCGGCCGTAGGTAATTATTTCAAGGACGCTACCGAGACAAAATACTGTATATTTTATTATATTGTCACCAGGTTGACCAAATGCCGGAATATGGTCCTGTTAGGAGCCTAAACAACCGGTGAGTTTGCATGTGAAGATGTATGAATGTGGACGAGGCGCAGGTTGTGTGTGAGGACAGAAAAGTGTGGCGCTCTATCTTCTCTGCCTATCCCCGCAGAAAAAGGAGTTACAGATGCCGGCAAACATGTTGAACATTTTTCGGCGAAGTGGGGGAGAGTTTGCGCATGTACCATTCCACCAACGAGATCCAAAATTTGTCTTCTGCGCATACCCCCACCACGCCGAAAAATGTCCAAGAAGTTTGCCGGCAACTGTAGTTAGTAACAACACGAGGTTCAATTAAAAAACACGCAAGATTTTCGTTTATCTCAAAAAATATTTTTTTATTCCTCAATATTAATTTTATCCTCTTGAATTGATTAACCTCAAATTTCAAATATAACTTTTATTTTTTATATTAATACAATTTTTATAATAATACAAACCGACAAATGTCATTTAAGTTTACAAGGTTCGACAAAATAACGCGTCAGTATTCAAATATTTTTTTGGATTTGTAAAATTAATGAATGATTATTTTACTGCCATCCGAAATACACGTTTTAACCAAATTTCATGAGTGATTGTTGATGGAGAAGTGGGTCAAACACTGATTAGGTACAAAATATTGTGTAAAATATATTCTTCTGTTTATGAAAATCAATTGCTAATAATATAATTTTGCGTGTAAATATTTACATTCATACATTACTGGTGTGGTACTGAAAAAGTCATAATTTCAATTAATCATGTTTTTCTTTGAATATTAATATTTAAACAGTGTGCAAGCACCTGCTTATTTATTCTGTACACAAAACGTTCCGAAATGTATTTGTTTTGTAAATATCACGAGCACAGTAAACAAACAACAAATAATTAATTGGAATAACTTTAATATATTTCCGCCTGTCCTGTTCAGCGGGCAGCCAGTTTGGCGAAATTTTCCAACTAACTGTAATGCACCCCCTTCCGTGTGTAATAACTCATCTTCTATAATCTCACACTAAATAATACCAGCACAGACACACGGGAAGAGAATGCGAGAAATAATTTAAAGAACTGTGGTTCTCAAGGCTCTGAAATGTGCCCCAGATTAAATTGTTTTTATGCGTTCCCTTTTTTTACTCCCTTTATATTAACTCGTGGCGTCTGCTTGTCTTCTTGTCTGACGAAAAAACTTTGGATCCATTTTAAACCCCTTTCCCGTGATCCAATCGAGCTGAAACTTTGCGAGCGGACTCGTGGCGACGATCAAGAAGATGTATCAAATTTTCGTTAAAAAAAATTAATAAATTTTTGGATTTTTCAAACTTTGAATGTTTTTTTTCATACAACTTATTAAATTGTATGAAAATATTTCAACGCATCTGGTAGATGCGAAACCTGTTTATAGTATTATTTTGGATTTTTGGAAATTTTTTATTACTCCCATTCGTAGCGTCGCCCGACCGAAGCCCAACGCGTAGGTTAAGCGAAAAAAAATGTTTCAATGATAAAGGGAGTATAATAAAAACTTGGTTTTTATGGGTTACTTTTTTTACTCCCTTTCTTTTAACTCGTAGCGTATAGTATAATTTTGGATTTTTCAAAATTTTAATTGTTTTTCAAATTGGAATCAATACAAATGAGTAATTAGCCAGACGCCTGTATAGGCACGACACCTGATTCAATGAGAAAGGGAGTATAATAAAAACTTGGTTTTTACTGCCTTTCTTTTAACTCGTAGCGTCTGCTTGCTTGCTTGCTTGTCTGGCGAAAAAACTTTGGATCGATTTTTAACCCTTTTCCTGTAATTAAATCGAGCTGAAACTTTGCAGGCAGACTCGTAGCGACGATAAAAATGATCTAATAAATTTTCGTTTTAAAAAATTAATAATTACAGTATAATTTTGGATTTTTAGAAATTTTAATGGTTTTTTTTTCAAATTGGAATCATTCTATATGACTAATTAGCCCGACACGTGATTCAAAACGGAACGGAGTATTGTAAAAACTTGTTATTTTTTTGAAGTTATCTTAATTTGGTGCATTGAAGGTAAATTTTTAATTGTAACTGTAACGGAAATGCGTATAGCGGGAAGAAGTATGTAACGAGAACCCGAGACCACGAAATCCGCGTACACCCATTAAACCGTCAATTTGATTCCAGTAATATAAATAATGTATTGTTGACCAGCTTAAATCGAATACCAATCATAAAGATGCTTAATTAAAAATCTGACGAATGATTGGTTATTGAATTGAAAATTAGAACTGTTTATTTAATTACGATTCAAGTTGCGTATTAGGATTTCATGTTATTGTCGATGTTTTTGCAAAAGCGACGTAATTGTCAGATATTCATTTTAAAACAAAAAGAAAATTCATTCGTTCGACATTCAATTAGGCTGTCAAAGTTGTATAGCTTCTAAACTTTTGAATACAGAACCATTTTAGGCCGAAAATCAATAAAAATGAAGAAGGGTAAACACTTGAATAATTTTTTGTATGGGATGGAATCATGGTTACTCACTTTTGTAATGTGGCTCTATAAACTTATAAAAATAATCTAGATTTCTAGGGTTACAAATGGCAATGTGATTATCCGGTTACAAATAGAAAAGAAAATCCTTAAAACTACAAATTACAAACTTTTATATATATCATGAGACATGAAGAAAAGTTTGAAATCCTGCATTTCATCATTTAAGAAAATTGTGAACAGAAGTAGTAATGGAAGACGAAGAACGTCCTGGTTGAAGAATCTGAGGCAATGTTTAGGGAAATCCACGGTCCAACTATTTGAAGCTTCCGTGAGCAAGATAATGATTATAAACATGATCGCTAAAATTTGCGGTGAAAATAAATATTCGAAAAACCGACAAAATATATTGGAAGCTTGAAGCCTGAAAAATGCAGGGATGTGTGTAAATTTGGCAAGATTAGAGATGGGAAATGGATGGGGTAAATGTGAATGATACCAAGTGGACTGTATACAAATGAATTGGAAGGGAGAATGAAGCTCGACAAGGGCCATTACTTATATTTGAAAAGTATTTTCGACTCAAATACATCTGTTTTGACCGTCGTCATATTGAGGAAATAATATGCATTTTTCAAATGACTGTAGAACCTTTAAAATAAAGATATTTAAGATTTTAACAGTATTTTATACGAAAGTATGTTCTAAGAACACAGTTACTGGATTTTGTCCCCAAACGGATAATCAATTAATAAGGATAAATTATAGAAGTATCACAGAGACGAAGCTATTTATATGTGAGATACGTTGATGGAAGTCTCTTATACGATGGGCCAGAACTTACAACCTGTATGAGCTGGCTTAAGTGATCACTCTACACAATGCAATTTTCTACAAGTTCTATATATATATGTTCGAAATCAAGGAATCTTTCGTATATTTCAATGGTCTATGCTAGACATATCTTGATTTCGCAAACTGGTAATGATACCTCTATATTTATTTTTTAAAAGTGGTTTTATAAGAGACTTCCATCCACGTTTCTCGTATATAAATAGCTTCGTCTCTGTGAGACTTCTACAATTTATCCGCGTTAATTATATTTGAACATCCGAGATAAGAACATTGTTCGAAACATCCGAGAGTGGACCGGGATAAGAAGCGTGGAAGAGCTGTTCCGCACCGCCCTGGACAGGAAACTTTCTCCCAGATGATCGCTGTCGTCGGGGGGACACGACAGGGCACACGAAGAAGAAGAAGAATTATAATTGATATAAATTAACTTTGTTAAAACCACTTATTTATTGAAAAAATTCAACATGTTTCGAAGCCAATGGCTTCTTCGTCAGGATAACAAAAATAATATTTAAAAATCGAAGTGTAGATCAAAATATTAAAAAGTTATATATGGAAAATGATAATTTAAAGTACCTAATAAACATGAAAATAAATTTAAAAGATAACTATTTTATTTGCCATTGGCTTCGAAACATGTTGAATTTTTTTCAATAAATAAGTGGTTTTAACAAAGTTAATTTATATCAATTATAATTATGTTACCACAAAATAAATTTGCTACATTTGAAGAAGAAGAAGAATTATATTTGAGATTAATAAAAAAAGTATAATAAGTCCAATTTCTCTGGCTACCCTTACAGAGCTGTTTCGTGACGGTGCGTCGCGGCTTCTAGGATCCGGAGCACATGTTGTGAACCAGCGTGCAGCCTATCCAAATCGCGAGGGACGCGGCAAACACGGTTTCGGCCGATAATTTTAAATTAAATTTATCCCGATGGGCTCGCATTGGCGGGTTTCATTATACGACAATGGCTGATTTCCAAATTAATATTCTGTAAGGTTAAATTTAATTATTATTACGAGCTACAACCGCTGTAGTATGTAATTAATATTATTGCGTCAATAACCACCTGAATCGTTTCGTTTATTTTTCGGGCGCCATTTATTCATAACTAAACGATTTAGTTGAAAATGGTCTTTGATTTTGATAGAATATGTTTATTGAAGCAGATGAAATGTCGGGAGATGAACGAGTTTGATGAATTTTATAAGAAGTATTGAAAAACTTATTAAAAATTGTTATATAAAACCAATATATATTCATCTTATAGAACTTAAGATTAAATTTAAAAAATCGTGGTAATTGGATTAATTAGAAAGATTTTCACATGCCAGTTTTATACCTCTATATTAGTGATAGTTAAGCCGGTTATTCATGGTATTGTTATATGAGATTTGTATCTGATTGTATCGATGATTGCTAACTGAGATATATTTATTTTCTAGTGCTGATGGTGTCCCGTCGAGTAGAAAAAAATCTGTTATCTATTATCGAAACGATCAAATCAAATATCAGATAACGGTTATCGTACCCGGTTAAAAACATATACTGTGTTTATAGTACACAGATATAAATAAATTTGTGCGATTTAAATATCAATGTTAACAGAATATCACTGACTTCTCTAAACAATCGTACTTCCTTTGACCAAACAACAGCAAATTTTGCACAGTTACACTTTAGGACCCTGCAAAAAACCACCCAACCCCCTCTTCTTAATGTGAGCGTTTCGTCATCATCATGATCAGCCTCTATCTACCTACGTATTTCTGGATGAAGGCCCTCCGAGACTCTGCTTTTCAATGTCCTTTATTATTTGATTAATTTGTCAGTCCAGCGAGTTTTAGGTTCCACTGGATGACTGAATTCGTTGACCTGTCCATTTCCATTTCATTTTGTATTATATTTATTGCCAACCGTTCCAAGCTTTGCATGGTAACTACGCAACTACTACCATCGCTCTAACAACCCCCACCCACTCTTCCGAAAATTTTTGTTTTTTATTGTGCCTACTGCTTGCCGTTCCAAATTTCACATAGTTACCCTTTAGGAACCTGCGGTAAACGTAGAAAAAATGGTGTTATTTTGAGCTTGATTTTGTTCAGATGCACTCTAGGATCCTGATGAAAATATAGTTAACTTCCTTCACTTATAAAATCTTGCATAAATCGCATTTGCGAAATTCCCTAAATTACTATTTTAAATTAAAACTCAAACGGGATTATCCGTTGGCGGATTATAATACTAAATGCTTGCTCGACCCCTTGCTCAATTTTTCAACTACCTGCTTTCTTCTGGACAGTTTCCTCTACGTTGGAAAACAAGTTTTATCACTCCTATCTTCAAGAAGGGAAGCGAATCTGATGTCAAAAACTATCGCCCAATTTCTATACAATCAGTACTCCCTAAAATCTTCGAATCATTGGTACTGGACCAAATATATCCAGAACTTCTCAAAGTGATAGACAAAAGGCAACATGGTTTCGTTAAAGGTAGAACAACTTCCACAAACTTACTTATCTATCAGGAGTACATATTTGAAAGTTTCACAAACAAACGTCAAGTTGACAGCATTTACACGGATTTTTCAAAAGCTTTTGACAAGGTTTCTCATACAATCCTTCTTAAGAAACTTCACTCCTTAGGCGTAACTGACCCACTACATAAATGGTTTGCAAGCTATTTGACTAACAGGAAACTACACGTAAAAATAAAATCCTGTACATCCCGAGCTATCCTAGCCACTAGTGGTCTACCACAAGGTAGCCATCTTGGACCCGCATTATTTCTTGTATTTATCAACGATATTGTCGAATGTTTCGATAATGTTGAAATTTTACTTTTTGCGGATGATATTAAAATTTTCAAGGAAATATCAGATGTGAGTGACTGCCTTACACTCCAATCTAACCTATACAAATTAAACGATTGGTGCATCTCTAACAACCTATTTTTAAATGTTGATAAGTGTAAATCACTATCCTTCTGTAGAAATAAATCTCCCATTTCCTTTTCGTATTCAATAAATAATACAAACCTAGAAAAAATAACAGAAATTCGTGATCTTGGTGTCATTTTTGATCATAAACTAGAATTCAAAAGTCACATCAACATTATTACGAATAAAAGTATGAAAACCTTAGGTTTCATACTTAGATCAATACAGGACTTTGAATCAATTAATGTAATAAATCTCTTATATGTATCCTTGGTCCGTAGTCAGTTGGAATACAATTCCATCATTTGGTCTCCTTTTTACAGGGTTCATATAAAAAATATAGAAAGGGTACAACGTAAATTCCTAAAATTTATAAATTTTAAGCTTCATATTCCGATCGACCAAATAAACTACAAATATTTGCAAACTAATCTTAATCTCCTAACCTTGGAAGATCGAAGAAAATTAACAGATTTAATATTCCTTTTTAAAATATTACACTCAAATTTCGACTGTTGCGAACTCCTGAATAGTATTAATTTTAAAGTACCTAACCGTAGGACCCGCCAAAACATGCTGTTTTATTGTGACAATTTGGACACAAACTATCGTTCAAATTCTAGCATACCTCGGATGCACAAACTTGGCAATGAACTACCTACATATGTCGACATTTTAAATCTATCTCTCTCAAAATTTAAAAAATCATTATATGATCATTTCTTTTCAAAATATTAAATTTTTATATAATGTCTTAAATTTTTTATATATACCTGGCTATTCAAATTTAATATTGCTATATTATCGGTGAGTAAAAATTTCTGAGATCACTACTTTACACTTTTTTGCATATATACTTTTTTTACATATATGTCTAACCTCATTATGTTTAAACTATGTCTATATACTTTTTTACATTTATACCCTTTATTTTTCTTTTACATTTA